>VYZS01056155.1:14121-43878 GCA_013400695.1 Neodrepanis coruscans
GCTAAGTTAAATACCAAGAAAAATTAGCTTGCTTAGCAAAAGGATGTGTCTCATAAAGCCAGAACTGGATTATTCCAGGGAGAAATATATTGGTATGTGAATAGGAACCCATGTGGGAAAACACATGGGAACGCAAGAGAAAATTGTTTCACAATTAAAATCCCCCAATTTACACATTCAAATATTCACTGATTTAACATTATGCCTTCAGAAAACCTTACCAAATTGTCATAGCAAAAGCAGCATTACCAAGTCAGCCACACTCTGTATTAACTTCTGCAGAAAACGTTTGTATAATACAAACATTGACGTGTTCCAGAGAGAAACTCAGCAGCACTCACCAGGAAGGAACACACAATAGCTTGAAGCCCTGGAGCTTGCATGGCAATTTTCATCATAGCCTGGAGGAAATCGGGAATTAATTCACCTCCAAAGCTGTCCCCACCAAGAGATAGGTTTAGACATAATATTTTCCTACTTCTCTCTTTTTTTAAAAGGCCAGTAGGAAATCTGCAACTCCTGGAAGGATGTGATTCACATGGCTTCCCTCCTCATCCCATACCTTGCACCTAGGATACTACCATAGTATTTCAATCTGTATTTATTACTGTCCCAGCTGGTCAAGAAGCTCCCTCTGGCCTTAAGACAGCTCAGTGGTGCATTTTCAGTGCATGCCTCTGGCTTTTGCTTTGGCAAAAGACAGTTTTGCCTTCTAGGAACCTCTTCAAGTTCAGAGCTGGGGTTTTTTGTGCACAGAAAGTGTAAAAATAACTTAATTGTTTGGATCGCTCCACCCTTCCCTTAGCAGGAGTGGAGCAGGTGCTTTCAAGAAAAATAAGAGTCTCACTGCCATCAGCACAGGCGTTTTATGAGAGGAGCTTGCATAAAGAAGTTAATTTGCTAGAGTCTTTAAAATGCAGGCAACTTATCTTAGCGAGCTATGCAGTAAGCACTGGGCAGGGAAGATAAATTTCTTCATTTTTACAGAGTTAAATCTTGCTAATTAAGACCACATTGCTGCTTGCCAGAGAGAATTTGCACTGACATCTAATATTTCCCACATGTACTTACTAGAAGTGAATGTCTCAGCCTGTCTGAAACACAGTTATTAATTTTAGCTTCTTCCCAAGAGCATCAACATTGAGAAAAGGATCTGTTACTGATGTGAAGGGCCATAGACCTCCTTTTTGGAGAAATGTCTCTCCAGTGTTGTTATTTGTAGGCATACACAGTCAAACTTTTGCCCTCCTCCCTATCTGAGAGCAGGGATTTCATGAGCATATGAGAAAGGCAGGTAGAAGAAAAGGAAGAAAGGAAAAATGGTCTCTCCTAAATGACTCATTGTGCTGGATACCCTGATACTGCCTACCACCCAGGATGCAGAGTAAGATGAGGCATATGTCTCCCATGTGCCACTTTCCAGCTGGGCAGAAGACACAGAGAAAGAGGTATGGTCCAGAGAGCTGGGAGGAAGGGAGGTGACTCAACAAGACTGAAGAAGCTGAGGAATGAAGCATGACTCTGGGACTAGTACTCACCTGGGAGATCACTTCTTGAATGGTCCTGTATATTCTAGAGATTCACAACAGAAGTATGTCCTGCACATGTTGGGCCCTACCTAGCCATAAAAGCACTCTCAAAGTTACTTAATTATCATGTTTCTCATCATAACAGCACGGCTGACCCTCTGCTCTGACAGCAGTAAGCAGTTTACCCATTAGGGACTAAGAAGTGAACTAACAAGAAGATCAGGCTGAAGGAGGTAGAGGAAGACTTGGACAGCAGAATAGGGGCATGCTAGAAATCTTTGCTAAATAAGTATCAATAGGATAATTGATTGAAGACTTTTGAATGCCAAACCATTAGCATGTGTCTGTGTTTGTAGGTGAAGGGCCGTGAAAAATTGATCTTCCACCACACTGCAGGTTCTGGTGTTTCCAAACTCTGCTTTAATTCAAACTTGAACAAACAGTCAAGAAGATTGAAATTTTGGCACCAAACCCCTCTTTTCCAAGTCTCAGTCCAGCCCAGTGCTGGACGAACACATAACCCAGACTTTGTGATAATGTTGATTGAGGTTTGTATCCAGTAATGCCAAAGCAAGCCAGAGCAAAGTAGGCAGCCCATATTTGGCTTTAAAAATATTGAAGGCAAAACTGTAATGCTGAAAATGCAAGGTCCATTAACATGAAGATAAATGTTAATATGCCTGTGTCAAGCCAAAATGGAATGTAACAGAGAAAGCTGTGAAGCAGCATTTTCTGTCACTGGAACAAAACATCAGGAGGACTGAAACACACTGGCTTGACATTATCAGAACGAGCTGGGCAAGGTGAAAAGATTTGTCCCGACATTTTTTCATGGCTGGATAATTTTGCTAAATGAATTTTCTGAGGGGAAGCCATTTTTTCCTTTTTTTGTGAGGGTTCAAGTTAATGAGCCATCAGTGAAGGGCACTAGAGCAAGTCCTGAGCTGCTGAGACTCCACTACTCTGCTGTCTCTGGCAGCAACACTGGTATTGTTGCTAATTCTTTCCATTTGATTATGAGCCTTGTTGAGTTTCAGTTTTAGGGTATTTTTTCCTTAAAATTTCTGGGTTTGGAGTTTTCACAGGCCAAGAGAGATCCAAGATGCTGATGCAGACCAAGAAATCCATGATTTAAATGAGATAAGTGGCTCCTTTCTTAAAATGTTACAGCTTTTTCCACAGGAGGTGAATTTTCTGGCAATGATAGGTGTGGTTTCCCATCATCTGGCTCCTACTAAATTCTCTAATTATTAATAACTTGGATAATTATGGTGTTGGTCTGTGTGCTACCCACACAGACATGGGTAGCAGTTATACATGTCAGGGAAAGAAGCACATTCCAGGGCAGTGGTGTGTAGTCCTGCACAAAGTGGTCATGCTGCTTCACCCAGAGCAGGGACATGAGAGTTTAAACCTGATTTTCTGCAGGCAGGGCAGTGCTGGATAAATATACTTTTCTTTCTCCCAAGAGAGCAGTGTTTACCAGTGACCTGGGTGAGGCAGGTCTCATTTTTCAGCTACAGGTGTGTGGCAGGTGCCACCACATGACTGCTCTCAGAGGCAGCTGGCAAATGGGAAAAAAAGGCAGACAGAGAGAGAGGTGTGCAAATGAAGAGGAGTAAAGGTTACTTAGCAAGAGAACCACAGAGAAAAATCCTGGAGGTGAGCCTGGACAAATGATGAAATACATATTTTTCAAACATGCAAGGTAGTTTCTGCAATTAGCAACAATTCTGGTTCATGAATCTTTTAGCCTTGCTCAGTGTAGCCATGATGATAAGTGAAGCAGTGTTGTAATCAGTGTGGGATGTGAAGGTAATGAACTGATCCTCTTCTAGAGGAAAGCGGACCATAACTCCTGGATCTCAGAGCCTTGCACCTACTGTTGCTATGCTCATTACTTGAAAAAAAACCTCCCAAAATCCTGTGAAAGCCACCATGGAAGAAAACAGTCCACTGTGGCTTTAAGCCTAAATAATGTGGCAGGGATTTTTAGGCTTGGTGCACACATGCACACTGAGTGTACTCTTCCAGTGTTACAACCACCTGACTCCTGCACTGAACTTCTCACCCTGGAGAAGGTTGGGACCACATCATCAATGCACTGGTGAATAACAGAAAAACATTTTTGTATTATTCATCCTCAGAATCCAACACTGCAAAGCCTGGGAAGAACATAAGGATTCCCATGGACAACATGCTGGCACTTCTTTTGGGTTTTTTTTGGTGGTTTTTTGACGTTTGCCCTGGACTTTGGACTATGTATGAGCAATAGGTAAAGCCAGAAGATAAATCCAGACCTTGTGTGGCTTAGAGATGGGATAACTAATAAAGTGAGATTGCAACTGCGGTGTTTCAGCAGAGCTAAAGGTCGACAAATCTCTGCCGAACTCCTTCTCCAAAACAAGTCTGCAGAGCATCTCTCAGGGGCCATTACAGCTTGGCAGCAGGAAAACAGGTGGGAACAAATCTCTGAAATCATATCTAGGGAAATCTCCTCTCAGCCTCTCCAGAGACCTCTACTACCTACTCCCTCTGCTCCACATTTACCAACAGATTTTTTCAGGCAGGGAACTGTTCAGCTCTTTTGCAAATCTGGCCCTTATAGGGGAAGTCAGTTTTTTCCGAAAAAGAGGAGAATGAAAGCATGCTGACACCCAGGGGAAGGTCCTTGGTGGTTTCGGTAAGCTTTGGCCCATGCTGATTCATTTCTGTTCTCTATTCCCAGCAAATCAGAGAGGTTCTAAAGATCAAGCTGAAATAGAGTAATGCACTTCACCACTAATGTAGCACAAAGAAAATATACGCAGTCTAAAGAATAATTGAAATCACACTCTCAGTTCTTAACTTACTTTAATTGAGTATATAAAAGAAGAATAAATTTCATTATCAGACTCAGCAGGAAAAACTAGGCTGGAGGGAGGTAGTCCTTTATTAATTTACAGAGCTGTACATCACACATAATGTCTGGCAGAAAATAAAATGTTTTTACTTGGAGGGAAACATTAATTTTAGCTGGCAAGAAACAGTGTCTAATAAGCTCACACTAACCTTTCTTCATCAATACGGTTTAGAATCTTAAGGTAAATATACTAATTGTTAACAACAGAATGGTTACGATTTCTGAGGAGGAACACATTTTCACATATAAAATAACAACATTTCAGAGTGAAACCCAACAGTCTCAATTCCATTGCATCTGGTGTAATGGATGGGATGGTGCTGGACTGATTCAAATTTACTAAAGAGCTAACCATTGAACCCAGAGCTGGCCAAGCCCTGTTCTTATGGCATCACTTTTGAATCACTAAACATCTTGATCTTGGTGGTGGCTTGCAGTTATAGAAGAACCTTTTTCAGAAGATTTAATTCAAGGAGATGGGGAGTTTCTGTCAATCAAAAAAGTTTGCTGCCTGGAAGGAACATCTTCCTACAGATACTTCATGGTTTTCCTTCTCCTGCCTTGTAGGAGGAAAGATAACAGTTTTCACAGACAACCTTGGAGGCCTTGAGGCAAGGCCAGGCAAGGCATTAAAAATGCCTGTGGAGGGAAAAGCAATGCATTCTTTCATGCCCAGTGTTCATGCTATTATATTTAGTGTTCTCAGCTTTTGGAAATAAATTTTCCTAAATCCTTCCACTGCCTGGCATTTTGAGGGTACCTGCTCATAATCTTTCTTCACATGACTGAACACAGGTGTTCCAGAAGGGCTGCAGAAAAGAGACCATGCCTAGGGTGATGGGTTCTGCTTCAGCTCTCCTCTGCTTCAGGTCTACTCTGGCAGCAAGGTGTCCAAGTGCTACCTGGATCAGTGGTTGTTCCCAGACCATCACGACAGACAGCATCAGGAGTGCAGATGTCACTTTTCTTCCTGTAGTGCTCTGATGCTTTCAGGTGTCACAATTGCCAGTGGCATCGAGCTCCACAGTGCAACCATGCGCTGTGTGAGAGGACAGTGGAAACAGCATTTCTTTGTGTCCCTTCCTTTTTGTCCCTCCATCAAAAAAGTATCTTTTGAAGGGGAAAGCACTGTCATATGCTGAACTAAAAGCTAGAAACTTCCTTTACTTACTACTGTCTTGGTGCACCAGCGGTACTGCTGCAATTCAAAGTAAGCTTCAACAGCTATGAATTGTCTTCTTCTTCCAACATCTGATTTTTTTTTTCTCATTTTCTTAATTCTTTATTTCATCTTGCAGGAGAAAGACTTGCAGGCTCTACATAGACTGCCACCAGATATCACATGTTAGGTAAGTGACTTATTAGAGGTGTTAGAGCTGAAATGTTGAGGTAATTTGTATTCTTTATGCCTCTCCAAAAGAGAAGGTATTCTGAGGGCAGGCGGAAGCTATGGACAATTCATTAGACGCACATCTCAAAGGGAAGCGTACCAGACATGACAATTTGATACACTTCTGAATACCTAGATTCAATGTTATGTTCCCACATAAAAAATATCTTTCACAGTTATTTTGGAAAATTTGTCTTTGACTCTGGGAAATTGCCAGCTGGTGGGTCATGGTGGATCTGAGGCTCACATAGATGAGTTGGCATGGGCATAAGAAAATTACAATTTTCCACTAAAACATGCCATGAAATTTGGAACAAATCTTCTAACTGAAAATTAATTGATGCTGTACTGAAAAATGTAAAACAAGATTGTGTCAGTCCAGATAGTTTCCATCCCCAAGTACCAAGGACAAATTAAGTTTCCCAACAGTGTTATGCAGTGAGCTGTATTTTCATCTGACGTTGAGAAAAGACTGCTCACTCCAGGAGCTCCATATGCACCTCTTTAAGGTGTTCTACCACTTCTTGCAATAAAAGAACACAGAGTTCCACAAAAACTGGGACCTCTGAGATGTTCTTACCACCCTTGTAGTAAGACATCATAGTACCTTGCTAATACATGAGAGCAGTGATGATCTTTGTAGAACACTGATGCCTCCTGGCAGACAAGCCAAACTAATCATCTCTGAGTGGCAGGGAAAACTGGCACTTTGAAACACACTCAGCTTCAACACCATCCCAATGGAAACATGAAATGGAACAAAACCAGAAATACGCTGCTGCAGATTAACAGATGTGGAATCAACAGCTCAAGGATTTGTCAACTGGTTAGGATGTGAGAAAGTCCAAGAAGGTCTTGTGAAAATGAGAAGTTTTTGCTGAATGTTCTTTTCCTAGCCTCAATAAAGGGGGCCTCTTGTTTCTTTACTACCAACTTTACCTACCTAAAAATAATTGAAAATCTCTGTTCAGTCTCTTATCTTCCAATGAGTTCTTTCCTCACATACTGTGCATTATAGATGCCACCTCTGTCTTGTCTTTACTCTTTTGCCTACACTGGCATTTTTGCAGTGCCACTGCATAGTTACTGGATCACAGCTTCACAGTTAGTCACAGCATTTGAGTCAAGACCCTACCATTCCTGAGGTGACCAGAACAAAAGCATTTTCTTTCAAGTTGCACACCTTTTTTGCACTGCTCCAAATCAGTTCTGCCTTTTTGCTAGAGAATCCTGCATACCCAACAGTCTGTCCTTCCATCTCTAACATCTTCCTGCTTCCCAGTGTCTTAATCCATACTCCTATTATTAGGTTGCTGAATTCTTCTGCCCTGTGTGTTATATGCAGTCTGTCTTCAGCAAATGTCACCTTAGAGGCTGCAGACCCTTTCCCTAATTCACCCAGGCAAGACTGACCAAATCCTCTCCCTCAGAGTCTACTCTCAGTCTCTCAGACTTTGTCTGAGGCATGTCAGTTAAACATTTCTGTATTTAATAAATCTATTCAGTAGAATCAACCATTGTTTGTACTTCCTGGTGACTTCACCCACACTATGTATTAACTTGCTTTGCTGGTGGCAGCATCAGAAAACCTCACTAACATCAGCTGATACACTCAGTGATATCCACCACTTTTTTCTTCCATTTCAAGAAGGTAATGTTGACAAAGAAATGCTATCACTTTTTTCTGGCATGACTTGCTCTTGATAAATGCGAGGTGACTACTTTTAACCCTCCAATTAGTTTTCATTAAGGAGTTGTGTAAATCATTTGAGGAATAATGCAATATTTTTCTTTCTGTTTTGTTTAGTAAAGCCAAGGTGAAGAAGATTGCTTGTATTTTTCCTACTTGTGCTGTCTGGTTTGTTGGTGAAGTGCTGTTCATTGCCTGTGAAAAAGTTTGATCTCAATAGATCTTAAAATATTTAACATAGGAGCAACTGATCTTGAGTGGAACTAAACTTGGGTAATTTCATAATTGTCTTTGCTGAGAGCAGTTAGAATAGAAAATGTTTGAACTCATTCACAAATCAAGAGAATCAAGAGCCTTTCAACAGCTGCTGATAAAATCTGAATGCATGATGTCATGGTTTTACCACAAATTTAGGGGATTTGGACAAGAGATTCCGAGAGAAGCCACAAACAGACCCCAAAATGATATCACAGTTTATTTCGCGCACACACAAAACCCAACAAATAAAGTGCAACAAGACAGACAAATTAAGTTTCCCAGGGCCTGTGTTGGGATGAGGACACTCTGGAAATAGTGATTGTCTCTCTCTGGGCTCCCAGAGAGATGGCAGGATAAATAGAGGGAGCACGTGGCCGGTCTGAGGACCCCCCTAGCAGCGCGAGCTTCCACCCGGCTTTGACTGAAGGAGAAACACTCAAGAAAATTAGAAACTGCGCGTGCCCCCCTCCCTCCCTTTCTCGATAGCCCAGGAAGGGATTTAGTGCTGATGGAAGAAGAGATGTGGTCTTTAGACCCCAGGGAATAGCTGCAGATAACCACCAGACCACCTGCCTCCCGGGGGAAAGGAAAGGAAAACCACAAAAGAAAAAAAAAGAAAGGGAAGAAACAACCCTCCTCCCCGAGGAAGAAAATCCGCCTCCCAGAAATTCGCGAGAAAGAATGCAATTCCGAGAAAGAGGAAAGTCTACCCCTCCGAAAGAGAAAGAAAAAAAAGAGGAAAGAAAGAANCACAGGGCTGCTGCTGCTGCGCCGCACCGAGGTGCTTGTGCCGCTGCAGCGCCGCTGCCGCCGCCGGGCTCCAGGTGCACCCTTGCTCGGGGCCCAGGGCTTCCCCCGGCCACTCGGCGCCACGGCCAAGAGGAGAGACGTGGCCCGGGCCACCCCGGCCCGAGGCCCACGCCCCCTCCCCCAGACCCACCATGGTCCAGCGAGAGCCCACCGGACACTGCCCACTGGAGCGCGCCCACCGGGCTGTACCGGGGAGGACCCCGCTCCAACCCGTAGGCTTCACATCGGACCGAGCCGGGAAGGGGAGGAACGATTTCCATTCTCCGAACCACGACAAGGATCAGCTGCAAAAATTCTCAGGTGTCCTGCCTCCTTCCAGGGGCTGGAAGCAAAATGCTCAATGTAAAAATTTCTTGTTAAATGGCAGCCTTTTGATCAACACATCTGGCTGATGTTTACCATCTAAGCTCTGTGTTGATGATCTCTGAATGACTAATTACATCTTCAGTCAAGTGTTATGTTTTTCTGCCCACAGACCAGGGCTGTGTTGGTCTCTGGCAGGTTTTACACCACCAGAGCAACGGGCTGTTCATGGAGAGTGTATGAGAGATGACCTGCTTGGAAGTACAGATATCTTTTGCATGTAAAAAGAGAGCAAGGGGGAGGCAGAGGAAGAGCTAGAGGTGATGGAAAGAGGGAGCCTGCGTCCAAAGGCAGGAGCCATGGACAATGCCATGAACAAAGCAATTCATCTTCTCATCAGTTTGTGGACTGGCTCAAGTCATCAAAGTTTCAAGAAGATTGATGAAGCACACCAAAGATGAGATGAGCTGTCCTAGTGCCCAATGATGAGCATCTGGATAAAATTCAGTCTACATCTGGAAGAAGATCCCAGAGAGTTGATGGAGGGGGAAACAGAGGACTTGACTGTCCTGCAGGTTTCCATGGATTGCCTCTTGACTGAGTATGCTCAGAAGGGAATATGGTTTAGTCTCCTGAATTAAAGCATCTCCTGTTATCAAAGATTCCCCAGAGCATCCTTGCTTGCCAGGCAACCTCCTCCTCCCAACAGCTGAGGTAATGCAGCAGACACGCACACCACAGACTGCAAGACATAAGCAAAGTCTGCACTGGGGCCCCCTCTGCCAACCAATAAGGAGCAAACTCAGTGTCAGTGTGCACATTCATAGCAAAGGTGGGGGAAGCCCACCCTTCTGCCCCGATCTCAAGAGAGGAAACTTTTATACAGATTTTCAATACATGTGAGTTTGTCTGTCTTTCTCTACCAACTCATTGTCCTGTCACCTAGTGTTTCCCATCCTTTTGACTCATTGCAAAGATCATCTTCATTAATGCTATTTCACAGAGACACAAGAGCTTCTCTAGCTGGAGGATGAATGGCATATTTGGCTGACTGCTCCCAGTGTGGAAGGGATCCTTTACCACACTGCACACTGTACATCTTTCTAGGACAAGGTTCCTGGTCACATCTTTTCAGACATGGTTTTCATTATAAGAGTCAATTAGGTTTGCATTAGGTGAACTGCTACATGACTGCAGCCCATGTGTTCCTATACAGAAGGTTCCTTGCTCCGTAGATTTTCCCCACTTGGAGGTGTTTCTGAAAGGACTTTTTCTCGATGTCTGTCTACCCAGCAGATTGGTCCACATGAAACAACAACAGCAAAACACCAACAAAAAACCCAATACATTTTCTTGGGAGATTAGGCCTAACAGGCCTGAGGGATCTAAGCACCCTTGGTCAGGCACTCTGGTTATGCGGGAAAAGCCCAGGATGACAGAATATATCATACTGACATCCTACAACTCTCAACACTTCTGCTACATGGACTTCTGAAAACTAGAATGTATTCCACATATTGAAATAAAATATTTACATTCCCTTTCCTTATTTGCTGCACCAACCTTTCGCCAGATGCTTTACTTTACTGCTAACTGTGACTTAAGTACGATTTATGATTCAAGTCAAGAGCTTTATTGCATTTAGTTTGATAGTGACAGAATCAATTTATTTTGTGTACGAAAAGTGATGCATTGCCTGTCAGCCCCTTACTGGTCCACAGTCTATTGAGAAGCCTAGTGAGTGTATTTCTATGTTTTGGAGTCATGGTGTTTTTGCTTAAGTAGCTTCATAATTACCAAAATTCAATGTTGTTCTCCTCAGTGGATGTTATGGGCATTCTCACATAGAGGAACAGAGTGAACATATCCTGGCTTACAAGGTTCATAAAGCACAAGAGGATACATAAATGACTGCTAAAATTTTTGCAATAGAAATAGGGCTTCAGTATTGCAAAGGAGGATGCTATGCTATAGGCTGGCTCTTAAAGAAGATCTGGACCACCACTACCCTGTGAACTGCCTGTGATCCTCCACTTCCCATGACTGTCCATCAGACATAGGCGTCCTAAGCAGTATCACACTCTAGCACCATGTGCAAGAAAAACCCTTAGCTGGATGAAAGGCTTGCAGTAGTGGAAACCATCATACCCCATGGCCTCTGCCTTCCTCCTGACAGGAGGTGGCTGCCCTGTAAAGAGGGTATCTGGTGGATTGAAACCAGCAGTCCCTTCCAGGGTGCCTGGGGTGAAAATGGGCTTGGACAGAAGTCATGATGGTAGGTGTTACAGTCCAGTTATTAAAATTATTAGAGAGATGTCTCTGCCTGAATTAAGGTGCAAACAAGACCATATGTCAAAGTCTGTGAAGATTTTATGTAACAGTAAATGAAGGGTTCAAGATGGAGAGGGATAGGGGAAAGAGGGGTTGGGGGGAAGAGAAAGTGACAGAGAAACAGATTAAGTAGGAAAAAAAGGATATCACTCTACCTTGGTCCCCTACTAGTCCTCTCTGTGGTTGCAGATTGTAACTGTCAGGTGAGGGGGGGAAAGAGTCCACAAAATTCTCGTTCCATGGGGTTATATTGTGCAGAGGATAGGTGAAAATGCCCCCTGTACCTCCCCTGGATGATGTAATACTGGATCCCAGGACACTTCAGGAGTCTTTGTCACTTCCAAAATAGTCTATCATCTGAGATGAATAGATCAGACCAGGTTCAAAAGTCTTCAATGCTCCCTAGAGGGGTTTTCACAGCTGAGTCATCATATATGGGAGGACATTGGCTTTATAAGGAAGACTATCCCACCTCACAGAATTTGCCTCTTAACAGCCTCTTCCCTTATCTGGAAATCCAGTTTATAGCTTCAGGTATGCACCTGAGAGGCCACTCTGTGCATCACTAGCAAAGCAGCCATCCAATTGGTTGAACCATTAGCACCAGTCTCTTACAGCCTCAGGCTGGTTACTGCAGCTGGTTGATGTTGGCAGTTCAATCTCTTACACTTGTGATAGTCTCCTTTGGCCTGGGATAGTTGGACAATAGCATCACCCTCTCTTAGCTCAAGGTTCTTCTGAACTCCAAATTGGTAAGCATATTCAGGGTGGAGTGGGCTTCAGTAGACAAGCCGATCTGTTTCTCTGCAGTTTGCTGCAGTGGACGAAAGTGTTTTGTTGATCTTAACGATGTTTAAGCTGTTAACCATTTCAGTCTCTGACAGTCAGCCTTGATTAGACACTGTGCTTTTGATATTATGCAAATACCAGTTATAGCAGAGTGGGGAGGATTTAGGGCAGGGGAAGAGGTGATTTTGAGGAAGGTTTAGAACTAATATTGGTTGAAGCTTTTCCAGCACAACAGTCTTCCTCAAGAACAGGGTATTTTCCTTTCATTTGCTCCAAAGTATGTAATTCATAAAATTACAAACTAGAACAGGGAGACTCCAGGGAGACTACTGGAAAAAACTCTCAGTAAGTTTCTCTTGATAACATCAAATTATGTCATCCTGCTGAGATAAAGTAAATAAATTCCTATTTTGACTCATGCTTTTCCATTAATTTCACTTGAACTTTTAGAACAATATCAAATATTCATTTTAATATTATACTTCTGTTGTGTTATTATATATAGAATTAAAATGTATGTACCTTATGGAAACGAAGCATCACTGAAATTTGAGTTAAAATGATTTGTGAAATGTTGGGATTTTATCACTGACTAAAAATGCTGGCGCTGTCAGGTATTTCTGCCAAGAAACAAGCCAACAAAATTAGGCACAAAATGAAAAGGAACAGGGAAATGCATGGTTGCTGATGATCCTCTCTGGGGTTTCAGAGGTTACCTTGCTGGTCTATAGACAAAGCAAAGCTGCAGCAGGGAAGGCTGTCAAAAAATCAGTGTACTCAGCTCTACAAATTAAATGTCTCAGCTTTGTCTCTTAACTTTTTATTGCTATGTTTTTGTCTCTCCCTCTGCCAATGGCATTGCTTGAGTTCCTCTTGCTGCCCCAAGAGAGCAGGAGTGGGAGAATGTCCTCCCTTTCCCACCTGCTAGAAGGCTCTCCAACATTTGGCACACTGCTGAGCAGGTTGGGACGAAGGACAACCTTGTCCCCAAAAGCAGCCAAATCCAGTGGGCACAATAGGACTGAGACAACAGTCTGGAACTGAGCAGACCTGAGGTGGTTCATGGAGATGGTTAAGTATCTAACCACTGGAGATGGACCTAAGGCTACACTTGACTATTTACAGCTCTATGTTGTCTCTCTGGCACAATTCACTTGTATTCCTGGGGAAGACACAGCCTGAAAGAAATGTAATTAGAAAGTGCCTTAAACAGCAGAGCTGGATGCAGTTAATATGTGGATGAGGGGAGCTGGACGACCTTCACTTCCTAATGGGATTCACTCATGAGCTAAACACATCTAAGGCTTTGACTGTATCTATTAATCAAACTAATGGTGTGATGGTAGTTTTGCTTATTGGATTAAATCCTCACCGAGGTGTGAGCTTAAGCTAACAAGAAGTGAGTTCCCCAAAGTCACTGAAGTATGTCATGTGTACTGTCTGCTCCTCCAAAAGCGATGGGAAATGTGTCAGAAGATGCACCATAAAGTGTCATAATTTTTATATACATCATAAAGAAGCCAGATCAAAAGTTTAGTAACACTGGCCATGCCTGACTAAATGCGTGTCAAAGTCTCAGATATGATGGCTCCTTGCTCCTCAGGAGACCCCATAAGACATAGGACTGTCCTGGTGTCCTTGGGAGCACAGGCAGTGTGTTGTCTGTTCCCATGTGACAGGGACTCCTGAACAGACTTTTCTGGAATGATGTGGCAGCGTTTTATATTGGCCTGCTCAAGTCCACTCTTTTTCTTCCAGTGGTGGGAAATAGGGTAGGAAAATTTCTGTGCACCAGAAAAAATGGCACTTTGTGAATCCTACAGCGACAATTGCTCAAACCATCCTGAAGGGGACTAATCGATGTTCTGGGAGACAGGAGAGCATAGTCACATTTCTTGTTCTCAGTTCTGCAAAGAGCTTCTTTGGGTTCAGACCTATCTTGTGTAAAGCTTATCTAAGGCAGGTAACAAAGACCAAAACATCAGAGCTATGACCTTCAATGCTCTTTGTTCTTGACAATAATACTTAGGCTTACAAAGGTGGATGAGCAATGGTACCTCACTTTCAGAAGCGCATCTCAGCCAGGATTCTGTTTATTGAAACCAGAGAGCATTTGATCCCACCACACATCAACACAGCTTTTCAATTTCAAATAAAGCTCTGCTTTAATCTATGCACGTGCTTGAAAGACACTCTTTTGCTAACAGAGGTTTGGGCTCGGGCACTCCCGAGCACTGTCGTCCCTAAAATTTGTCTCCCCAAGAAGTTTCCCCGATTTTCCTCTTATTCGTTATTAGTGACATCTAGTGACCGGCAACAGTCATGCAGCAAATGAATGAAAGCGTAATTAAAGTAGACTGAACTTATATGACAAGAAAGTACTTGGACTATTAATTTAAAAAGTATTCCTCAGTAATGCCAGTAGAGAAATCAGTCAGGCAGACCTCTTGTGTTTGAAATTATCCTTCTGCTCCTCAGCCTTTTGCAGAATGCCAAGGGCTGCCCTAGCTCCCACAGGAGGCCATTGGCTAAGACCTTTCCAGAATGTTTTATGATCCAGATATCAGTCTTGGAGTTTGAATTTTGATGTGCTTTAAAGGGTCCGATTTTCAGGTAGTGAATTTTCTTATAAATCAGGTTTCTTTAGGATATCTCAGTTGGGCGTCTGAAAGACTAGGCAACTCATAATACCTTTCCTGATAAAATAAGAATATTTAATTTCTTTGTGTGTTGCCACCATTTAACTGAGTCTCTACCAGCTTGCAGCCCATGCTCCACAGTTGCAGATGTCTCTGAGGTCATTATGCTCCTGTTGTGCTTCATGCAAGTAGGAAACCACACAGAGCAAAGTNTTCTTCACCCTGCCTTTCTTGGTGGTGGGGTCTCTGGAGTCATTCTTCTGGAGGTACCATCTTTATATAGTCCAAGTTCTGGGTATCCACAGGGTGATTGCAGATGTTCTCATAACTTGAGGTGGCATGTGTATGAGCAGTTGCTTCCTTTCCCAGGTAGTACCACAGTGGGAACTTTTACCCAGATATACTAACCAGATCTTGACTATACAAGGTCTGGAATTAGTGCCTTCCTGTTGTAAATTTCTGCCATATGTACTTGTCTGGATTTCTCACTATGGTGGCTTTTCTTATGGCCAGTTCCTTCTGAGGCTTTTAAGGAATGTTTTGCAGCAGGCAAAACATTGTATTTGTATTGTATTTTTAAGTCCTTCCAGAAGCACAACAGGGAGATAGAGATGAGAATGCTCCAGAGTTTCTAATTTTTGTTGCCACTTGGGGAGCTAGAGAAAGACCTGTTTGCAAAGCAGTACTGCTGAGGAATCCAGCTTCCCAGAAAGATTTCAGAAAGGTTTCTCAGCAAGCAAGACTCCACAAAGAATGGGGGTTGTGCCTCAGATGCTTTTTAAAGGAGCTGAACCAACACTGGTTTTTGAGTTGCACACTCACCAGTGTACCACATGAACTCTGTGCCATGCCTAGCCTGCTCCTGATACTATCACAGCAAATCGTGTAGCATGGGAATAGCATAACTGGAGAGACACTCAACTCTCCATCCACAGCATACTGCTGGTGCACCTCTCCTGCTCCAGAAGCATGAAATGCCAGCTCAGCACGTGGTACCCAGGAAATCTGCAGAGTTGAGCTGAGCTGGCATGAATGAGCACAGTGAGGAAGGGGAAGCAGGGCAGCCACAGGCCAGTAGCACTACTCAGTTCTCTTTGTGTTGCTGCTGTAGTGGTCAGTCCAGTCCTGAGTCTACACTTGTCCCCAGGCTGGTGAGGGGAATGTCTCAGTATCATTGCCTCTGACAGATACTGCAAACGATATGACTAGTAGCAGACTGAATATGAAAGTGTTGCAGCCTTAAGCAAACCCAAAGCTAAAAGGGCCACACCACTACACTATTAGTCAGAGCAGATGATTGTGATAGTGGCAGTGACCTGAAACAACTAATCTTGTTACTTAGGGAGGTCCTTCAGCCATAGGGTGGCAAGTGTGGAATAAATAAACCAGGTCTTCTTTCCTTCCCTAAACTGCCTGCCACTTTCAACTCTCACTTAAGGCAACAAGAAGAATGAAGTAGTGGTGACAGCTGACAGGCAATGCCCTTCACAGCTAAACTGCTGGCGGAAACAGCTGCTGAAACAAATTGCAGACAAAGCTAGCTTAGTCCAGAGCTTGGAGCTTTATCTCTGTTACTCAGACTTTCCTCCTCTGCCTTTTTGCAAGGTTTCGTTTTGCCTTTACACCACAAAGTACCTCAGGGCAGTGATGCCAGGCTGCCACTTGCATGTCCACCCTCACATGCACTTTGAATAACAAGAATGCAATGCCTTTCCTGCTTGATCCCCAGCACATCGACCACTGGGCCAAGCATCCTGTGGATGCAGGTGCCCATGTTCTCTCCTTTAGGGCCCACTTCTGCTATAGGACTGACACATCTACTGTAGTAGGTGTAAGCATCTGAAACAGCTGCCAGTGAAAATAGGCTCAGCCTCTGCACTCAGAGAAAGAGCTGTTTCCTCCTTGAGATGGAGATGGAGAAAGGGCTGTGAATTACAACTTGAGCAGTAAAGGAGGGTCTATTGCAGAAATTCTCCACCCCACCCTTCCCAGGCCAGCCATCTATTTTTGCATCAGACATGCCAGAATCTCCTGTTTAATATAAGTTATGCCATCTCCTAGGAGGCAGAGAAGACTCTTACAGTCTTCATGGTGAGTATTATCCAGAGTAGAATTTGCAAGAATAGGTCAAACCACTCTTTGGAGACATTTACTTCTCTTGATTGGACTCTGGAGAAACCTAGAAGGTGAGTTTAGACTAGGTGAATCATGTTTGAACAGCTGTGTTAATGGTGATGACTCCCACCCTTTTGCTTTGTGATGATGCCGCAGAGGAACTATCTGCAGGTGGATTGCAGGTGAGGCAAAAGCACAATGTAGGTTGCCAGGAGAAGGCAGCTAATTTTAATATGGAAGCAGGTTCTGTTGGACACTCACCATGTCAGTGCTGGCTTTTGCTGTCCTCCATAAGAGAATTAGAGGTGTCAAAACATGCTACAGCCAATGGGCTCATCCAGAGAGCAGCATGGCTGAGTGTCTTCTCATCAACACAGTCCCTCTCTCCTTGATTTGTAACCGTCTCAGAGGACTAAAAGGAGGCACAAAATACCTGGAATGATAGACCTGTGCACTCATAGAAGTCTATTTTGAGATAAGGAATCTGTAATGGTATAGAGCATAGAGATGAGAGGAATAAGTGTCTGAGATGTGCACCTCTACTCAAACAGAAGAGTGTGCCCTGTGCCAGGGCAAAACCCACCAATCACTAGCTGCCACCATGTCTGGAAGAAGCCATGGCAAGGATTCAGATAGGTAGGGGAAGTACTCAGCACTTCCTACCATCTCATGGGATAAGCAAGGAGATGGCAGGAAGGGGAAGAAAACACAAGGCTGAGTACAAAAATGTTTGATTAATGATGGAGTTTGAAGATGTGGAAGACCTCAGGCAGCTTTAGGCTTTGCTTTCTGCCCTGTGACTGAGTGAGAACAGCACTGTGAGAAACATAAGTTTAAGTAGCACATCAGGCTAAATGCCACTGTCAAAGTACCAAAGTTGAGCAAGCAGAGAAGTGGGGCTTTTGTTCTTTAAAAATTAGTCTTTAGAAGTCCTTCTTTGATTTGGAGTGTTTTCATGTCTTCGGAAGCAGAGTAGCAAGTGAGCCATGTGGAAGTTTCCAGCAGTCCTCAAATAAATTGACAATAGTGTGACCCTGGCTTTGGAAAGTATATGGACAACCACAGGCACTTAGAAAAATTACCTTGGATAAAAATTGATTTTTTTTTTTTTTACCAGCACCTCCCTNCCCAAAGAGATCATGTTTCTGTACATTACAAATGTATTTTCTTTATATCATTATTGCAGATTTGTTCCCTGGCTTATTTTTTTGCTCTTTACCATCCTGTCACCAGAGCAGAGCAGATGCAAAACTGCCCACTTGTAAAGGCAGATGTGAAAAAAGACCAAAAAGTGTCACATTCCTTCACAAATCACAGGTGACAAATTCTGTCCTCTTGCCAAAAACGCAGACAGTTCCCATGGACAGCTGCTGAATGGTAATCATGGAAAATCCTCACCAATTTGTATCCATCCCTACAGATGCCATCATTTGCACAATGCACATGAATTTCCAGTATGACATTTTCTACAAATTGAATCTACCTCCAGAATTTACAAAAAAACCTCTTTCTTCCTCAACCTGAGAGCTGTGAGATTCAGCTGGAGCATCTGGGGAGCTTTAAAAAGGCTTTTAGAAACGTCAGGTATGAGGAGGCCAATTCTCAGTCTGTTAAGCATTGAGACTGTCTCTATTGGCATCAACAGTCTGTGGCTATTCACAGCAGCTGACACCAGGTCTGGCACTAGAAATGCTCTAACTTTACTTTTATGAGAAACTGAGACACATTTATGGTTCACAGCAGAGCTCTGTGCCAATGCTGCCTTGCAAAAACCCCCCGATGTGTTAGTTTAACACTATTATTAAATCTTTAGCTCTGCTGCAGCAGCACTTTGTGGTTATTTAATACCTCTGGGGACAACTTTCTTAAAATAATAGATGAAGTACTGGGACTTTAGAGTTGAGTGCAACTCTCTGCTGTTGCAGACTCAGATCTTTGGCAGATCAACGAGCAGTGTTCTTCTGCAACAGGGTATCTGTTTACACCCCAAACCCTTGGGAGAGGGGGTGCAGGGCAATAGGATTACAAATGTACAGTTATTTTGTGTGAAGGCATAAAAAGCAGTTCAGACGTGTTTGCCAGATGAAGAACAGCTTGCTCAGCTAGTAGAGAAAAGACAATCATTATTTTGTAAAATCACTAGCCTANCCAGCACCTCCCTGCCTCCCCAGCAATGTTGCAGGCAGTAAATTGCTGGAAGCTCTTAGGAAAGCCATGAAACACTTGGCTGCCATGAAACACTTGGCTGCAGCAGTCAGCATCAGAATGCTTTTGAAGTCTTCATTTAATCAGTTGGCAGCTGTAATGAGAGAGATGGATCAGCAAAGGCATCTATGTCAGAGGAGCTCTGACACGCACCTCCTGGCTTGCACAGACACTGCTCTCAGACAGGCTCCAGGATGTGTGGCTGGAAAGCAAGGGCTTCTGGCAGGACCTTACGCACACACCTGAGGCAGTAAAAGTAGATGGATAGGTGTTCAACTGCATCTAACCCTTGCTTTCCTGTCTGTAAAATATGTCTACACTTTAAAATCCTAATATAAACATGTAAGCCTTTGAAAACTACTCTTCCAACCTTGTCAACGTACAAAGTGTTTATAACTAGCTTAGTTATTTCTAATTGTTTCACTTACTACTAGTAGGCTCTCATTAACACAGCTAAAAAAACAATCAGATGACAAATTTCTTCTCATTTTAATGTGTCTATCAAGAACACAAGGACATGAGCTCTTGTGATGGCAAGACATAAGATCNGATTAGTTGTGCCAACTCAGCTTCATATTTAGGGGAATACCATAAAGTTCATTGGGCAGTAAGGTATAAATTCATGGTCAACAACTGCTAAAGACTACTGGAGGGACCCCTGGGGACAGAAGAACGCATATGCAAAGAGGAGGGAACATATGTTAATTACTTTGGGGAAATGATTATCATACGCATGTTTATTCTGGGTAAATCAACTCATATGTATGTAGACTACACGATATAAAAAGGTGCTTCTTTTCTGTACTCGGTATGCATGATAGGCTTGAGAACATCCCCTGTGCATCTGGTGCCAAATAAAGAACACCTGCTTTCTAATACTAAAATTGTAGTGCTAGGGAGTTTACTTACTTGCCATTTTCAGTAACAATGTGAACATGGTAATGAAAGTAAAACTTTTTCAGGAAAACCTAGCCAACCCCAAGACTCAAAGGAAAGGGTATTAAGTTGCCCTGTCTCAAATGTGAACACAACAAAAAAGCAAAAACAGTATCCCAGCACTTAATTGAGGACTGGGTGGTTGTAAAAAGATTCAGATTCTGAGGAGAAACATCTTCAGGTCCTATTCTGCTGATTTTAAATGCCTGTGAGCAAACAACGTGTAATTTTCACATGCTTTGGGAATTATCTGGATTGTAAACATACCTATGTTATAAAATGTTGTATTTGTTTGATCTTTTCTGCTATCAAAAAGCCCCTGGGAATATTTATCCTGACTTTGCATAGAGAACAGAACAAATTTTTAGTTCTAGAATAACACCAGGTACCTGGGATGGGCTTCATGAAGACAATTATGTCGTGTCTAGACACAAAATATCATGTCCAGATGCAGTACTTGAACCTATATACTTCAATCCTGCTTATTGAGATTTAGCCAGGAAAATTCCTGTTTTCCCTGAGTCATTTCATCAGAACTGGAAGGAGATGGTGATATGGTTTGGGGGGCCAGTCACACCAAACAAGGAATGTCACTTTTCAGCCTTAATTCTCCAACACTCTCAGCTTTCACGATTAGTCTGCAAAATAAATAAAAACATCATAAAGAATCAAACAACTACTCTAAATAATGCATGAGATGAGAGGAAACTCTAGGTTGGTGGTGGGTAGCCCATGAGAATAAGAACACACTCAAACCCCACCGCACTGTCTCTCCTGGCAAGTGACCTAACATGGTACAAAAAATGCTGCAAAACCTGTGGTAGTGTTCTCTCCTCATCCCTGAAATCACACGTGTGCATACAAGCACAGACATCTCGTGCGCTGGGATACAGTGCATGTGGTCAAAAATCCTAGGGTCTTGGCTGGGGGCAGGATTGTTTATGGAAACGATTGTTGAGTCCCTGTTCATCATCCTGTAAGTGTTTGATTTACCACCCAGTAAAGGTCTCTGGCGTCTTTTCCCTTGAACTCAGTGGGTACTGACTCGGACCCCAAATGTAGAGCCTTTGGGAATCTCATGGTTCCTTCAAATGTGCATGCAGAGCCTCTCTCCTTGGCAGGAAGAGGGAAGAGCTTCAGAATGAGAATGTGATTAGTAATTAGTTAACGTGTAGCAATGTGAGGCTGGGAGAAGGCTAAAAAATAGTCGTTATCATTATTATCAAAACTGTTAAGACAGCTTTCCATTAATGCCTTCTTTGTTTACTTCTCTTGTAAGGGTGTTCTCAGTACTGGAAGAATTACTATTAAGCAACTTGGTACTGGGCTCCAATTTGAAACACATTCTATTTAGCAGACAATATGAAACAATGCCTAAATCATTTAGCACAAAAATTTAACGTACACAAAGTTGTGACACTAAAAGTTCACCTGAATTTAATAGACGGATGCAGAACATGCGGGTTTTCCTCTATATACTTATTTCTCAAATCAGATTTTACAAATAACTTTTGTATCACAGTGTTTCTTTGTCCTTTCTATAAAGTGTTTTTATGATGACAACTTTATTGGTGCTGAAATTATTCCTTTCCTGACTTTCAGATCACAATAACCTTGTTTGCTTTTTGTGTATTACCTATTATTATTCTGTCCCCCATCATAATGATATCTATTATTTCCCCTTTTTTTATATAGACTATTTTCCTATAGTCATGCTTCCTTAAGAGAACGAGACAAAATAATTAAAAGGATGGGATATCTCTTGATTTTCCAATTCCATGATATGTGAAATACTCAAAATTATTAAAGAGATTTGGGGCAAATTTGTAAAATCTTTGAAGACACGGACAAGAAACTTAATCTAGGTCTTTTTTCATTTCCAGACAACAGTTAGGCAGGCTTTCTAAAATTGCCTTATTTCTAATGTGTTCCTCCACAGGAGGAAAAGCTGATACTTTAGCTTTTCAGTATGCCTTGTGCATTGCTGTGGTGAGTAATCTGGCAGAGTCCATCAGCAAAGCTCAGCACATCTCGTAAAGCAGCCTGCAAAGGTTACAAGAGAGAGAAAAAAATCATTTCAAGTTAGCACCTCTACATGTTGACTGAATTCTCTTTCTTGAATGAATGACTCAACCAATTGGCACATTTTGTAATCCAGGCTGTCTTTGGAAAGTCACTGTGGCATGGTCTCTTTGAGTGTCAGAGCCAGATTCCTGGCTTGCATGAATACCCACAAGCAGAGCTGGGGCAGCTGATGCTAGATCCATCCTAGGTATTCAAGGCAAGTCATGAGCCTGGTCATGTTTCCAACACATGAATTTAAAAGGCCTGATAAAATCAGGTAGTCCAGAGAGGCTCTTGAATTTAAATTGACAACTGGGAACAATTTCCTCCTTTTTCCTTTTATTCTATCCAGTGGAAGGCCATCCAGTTGGATTCATTGTGCACTAACAAACGTAAGAACTAAGACAATTCAGTTTCATCGCTGAAGGAGAGGTGACAAGCTGCAAGGACCATCACTTCTGGGACTCATATTATTGAGATAAAAGGTCTGTATGTGTTGGGGTAGCTCCATCAGTACAACCACCATCATTGAAACTACTGATTTGTCCAATATACTTGTTTTTTATTTTTCTGACCTTTTCTTTGGAATTGTTACATTGGAAATCAATAGCAAGTTTTATGTTATAGTTTTTTAGGCTTTTAGCTTTGCAGTCACAGCCAAAAATTGGCAAGATAAGTTCTAAAGGCTTAAGAGGCATTTGGCAAGCAAAAAAAATAACCCACGTGATGATTTTAGATATCTCTAGGCTATTTTGTGGCAGAAGTACACATTTTAGATTTTGGAGATCATTAAATTTTTCCTCTGACCAGTGGGCGTCTCTCTGTATTTTGTGTGAAATGGCTGAAATCAGAAAACAGAAACAAAATAGAGATGATGTTCCAGACCTTTGTAGAGAGATGTGTATGTGTTGCTAATACAGCTCAAACACTTCTAAAATATTAGACATTGCTCATGTTTGGCAAGTGAGCAGAAAACACTTCCTGAGCCATTATGTACCAAGCCTCTGGGCTTACATAAACCAATTTTCTGTAGCTATATCTGTTAGTAGTTCTGGTATCTCTTTCCTGCCTCTATCATATCTGCTTTCAGTATAACTTTAAGGGACCCAAGGAATTCTTAAAAGGGACCCAAAGAATGCTTAAACAAGAAATGTGACTTTGTCTCATGTCATATTTTGGTCCTCTTTGCATTCAATTCATTAGCAAAAAAGAAAGCTGTCTGCACACTTTACTTGATCACTCCCTTTGTCAGTCAGGGATTAGTCTTTTTCAGTGTCTCCTTTCTGAGTGGACTAGTTGAAAGTTTACAAAATAATTATTCATATTTAGGACAATATAGTTGCCTAGTGTCACTTGAGATACCTTCATATAGCCAGTCCATCCCCATGTGGATAGGACATGAGGTTTATCAGCCTGTTTTCTTCTGGAGCAGCAGCTGAACACGTACCACAAAACGTCTTTAGAAATCCCCGTTGATGAAAATGAGTCCTGTCCAAAGGGACTTATCAGATCTCACAATGTGAGATGCTCATTCCCATGAACCCAGGAAACCCCTGGAAACAAAAGAACTTTCTCCAAAGCAACAAGCAAAGCCTTGGACTTGCTTGAAACCCAGAGCCTTAGTTAGAACAGCCCTCACCAACTGTCCAAACACAGAGCCTTTCCCCCAGCTTGTCTTACAGAGAATCTAATCCCACAGGCAGGCAGAGGAGTCATTCTGAGGAAGTTAATGGAACTTGCCTTGGCCAAGGTTAAGATGAAGCTTGTCTTGTCAGTCCCAGGGGTGCATGCTGAGGCAGAAGGGTGCTGACAGAGGGCCTCTCCATGGCAAGCTTCCTGCCACGTTGCTGATGGACCCAGCTTCAACCACTGCTCTCATTCCAACTAGACATACCTTTGCAATTTCCTGATGGCATGGGAGTTGCATTGCTGCAGCACAGCATAAAATTCAGATGGCTACATTCAGATGGTTCCTTTTGTGACTGGAAAAATCAGAGAGGGAGTCTCCCAAGTTACTCAAATAGAAAAAAGAGACACGATGAGGGAAGACCATATGCATACAAAAATAAACAGAGAAACAGGCTACAAGTGACAATGAACAATAATAGAAAATTGAACATCTTAACATCTGTTAGAATTAGAAGAAAAACTAACTTGCCTATAGGTTCATTATTTAATTAAAAATAAGAGCTAAGAATATCTGGTGCAGCAAGAAGAGGTTTGTTTCCCTCAGCTTTCTCAGTGAAAGGTAAAGTGAGTCCTCCACTTTTTTACATTTAGCAAAGAAGTAGCACTGCAAACCAAAATAGGAAAAGACCCAGTTAAAGAATATTCAGAGAAGTTATTATATCCAGGAACAGCTGAAGTTTTGCCTTCTGCACATAGTAGTCAGGTGAGAAGATCCCTTTAGCCATCTTCTTTGTAAATTCTCTGTGCCTGAGGAATTGAGGAGGGTAAGCAGAGTAGTTATCTTTCAGGAGAGAAAGAAAAAACAAGGAAATTGGAGTAATCTAATATCCAGAGAGGCACAAGATAAAATTATTAAACAATCTCTTTGTAGTTATCTAGGGAATAAACTGATAGAAACTGCCAGCATAGATTATTCAAGAACCTGCTTTCTCAAACCATTTCTAATTTCATTCCTTGTCAGAGTAATCAGCCAAGTGGATAAAGAGGAGGCAGCAGATGAGGTATGTCTTGAATTTATTAAGAGTATGACATTGTCTTACATGACATTCTCTTAAGCCAAGAAAGAAGTATGGCCCAGTGGGTGCACTCATAATGCATGTGGATGACTCTGTGTTGAGAACAGTACCAAGAGCTTCAGAGGACAGGATTAGCAAAGGCTGGATTAGCTGCAGAAATAGTAGAAACCAGTGTATCTGACTTCAGTAAAGATAAGTGTAAAGGAACTCAGGTAGTAATGGATGATTTCTTCTTGGGTACCTGCCACTGCAAGATGAGGGTTTTTCCAGTAGCAGTTCTTTAGAAAATGTTTGCCCTTCATCAAAATGAAGCTTTGTGTACTTTCTTTCCATAAAGAGTCACTGGAAAAGCACAAAACTACCAGGCTTCCTTTCTTCAGAAAAAGCTGAAATTTTCTGTGCAAGTCTGCTCTTCTCAGTTATTCTGGCCTTTAATGACCAATTCTTAGTTTAACTGGTGTATTTAAACAATTAGAACTGTTATTTTTCAGCGAGATATACTTCATGGAAAAGGGTATCCCTAATGAAAACAAAATTTCCTGTGGCAGAGGAAAGGATGTTGGCTTGGAATGAATCTTTCAGAATAATTAGTTAATTAACCATGGCTTTCTTCAGTTCTGTGTCCCACTTCTGGTTGAAAAGTAGAGGAAAAGGCATTGCCATGGAGTTAAATGCTTTGGCTTTATGCTGCTCTAGATGTTACCCTTCATTTTTGAAGGATGCAGATGGAATGTATTGCCAGAATAAAGGACACTGTGAAAAATAAATATATTAGACAATAATAAATTGCTTAGATTGAGTAGTATATGCCAAACAGTTTTCATGCCAAAAAGACTGAGCTGCCAATGAAGCTGTATAAACTTCGCTTAGGATATATAACAAAAAAAAAAAATCTGCTAGATTTGGTTACCAATAACTGAAACATTTCTTCTGACCTATTTCTGTATTTCTGCCCTGTTTCAACAGCAGGAGACACCACAGTACCAAGTGAGCCCAGTCAAGAACAGAGGTCAATAATCACAGACATATATGAAGATGAGGCAGTGGACTAAGTTCTGTAACTGTGGTTCTCCCCTGAATTATGGGTCTATTGCCTGTTTGGCAATATGCCCCATATGACACAGGCAGATGTTCTAAAGTGTCTCCCTCATATAAAATTTACACCTGCCATCCTTTTTCCTCACTTTTAGTATATGACATAACTCACACAGAAATACACCACTGCCATTTACAAACATAGAGAACAACAATAAGACTTGATTGGAGGATTATACTTTTTGAGGAAATATTTAAGTCGAAACCCCCAAATTCTTTACACTACATATTGACCAGAGCAGGAAGAAAAAAGGAGAAAAAGTACTGGGGAAAAAAAAAAAAGAAGAAGAAAAAAACAGAAGATATAAACACGTTGTTTGCTATTCAGTACACACTCTTTCCTTAACATCAAAAAAATTCGAAAACATGAATAAGAAAGCCTAATTAAATCAAAAGCCATTGTTATGGATTGGGGGGGGAGTTGTAGGTTAGCCAGGGAAACGGGGGCAGTAGGGTGTCTTTTAAAAATTTTTTATAAGTTTTCATGAGAGAGCTGAGCAAGCAAAGCAGATTGACCCCAGCAGCTCACAGCAGGCTGTGAGGGTCTGTTCCCGTATAGAGTGGCTGCTGGGCAGTGCTGCAGTGCAGGGCTCTCCCCCCAGCCATGCACAACCCTGGAGCGGGCCATGAGTGTGGGGCGCAGTGGGGCCATGCACAGGGCTGGTCTGACCCACGCTCACTGCCATGGCACGGCGGGCTGGGGCTGGAAATGGCCCCTGCCATCCCCACCCTGGCCCAGGCTGGGGCCGGGAACAGTGGAGTGCAGGCCCTCGGCGGAGGTGGTGGCTGAGTGCGCCCTCTCCAGTCTGTCGGTTGCTGCATCATGGGCACCCACCAGCTCTTACACAGGAGCATGGCAGAGGGTGCAGGCCAGGCCAGCTCTGTCACCACGGCTCAGTGTGCTGCGCTGGCTCCCATTGGCCCATGCTGTTGCTGGACACAGTGGGTCCCTGGTGCCAGGGGGACACCCCACAGGTGATGCCCTAGGCGGTGCTGGTAGCAGCGCGGCAAGCCCTGCCGCGGGCATTTTTGGTGGCAGCTGCCATTTTGCCCTCATGGTGAGGTCTGCAGAGGGGGCAGTGCCCAGTACCCACTGAGTCAGGCTACTGACCAATAGGAAAGTGGCATGCCCTGGAAGAAGAGTCCAAGAAAATGCGAGAACAGGGACATTATAAGAGGAGCAAACACAGAAGTCCTCGCTCCTTTTTGGCTCGGCTCCCTTTTCCTCTCAGCTCTCTCCCTTGGCCCGGACAGCAGTGCAGTGCAACACAGCTGAGACAGTGCAGGCAGAGGACCACGCAGCTCCAAGCAGCAGCTACAGCGTGTGGTATCTCTTCTCCTTGGGGGTCCCCTGGGGTTTTCTTTCACTGTCTTGATTTTCCAGCAGTTCTCGAGTGGGAATCTCCTATATCACCTCCCCAGCACTGTCTACATGGCAGTGTTCCTTCCTCTCCCTCCACAGCCCAGCAGCCGGCCCAGAGCAGTAGAGGTTTTTTTTTTGTTTGTTTTGGTTTTTTTTTCCTTTTTGCATGTAATTGTCAGGTTATAGTTCGTAATCAATAAACTACTGTGTTATTGTAGTCTTCTCTGTTTTGTCTCTCGTCATTTAGTAACGCCCCATAGTGTCCAAACTAGGACAGCCATGTTCCACTAAAAAATACCAACTAATTCTTCAAAGAAGTGCCAATGCCTTAACTAAAGAGTTTTCCTGTGTGCTCTGTAGGGTTCATTTCAATGTTAACCAATATAGACATACATTTTGGTCACTGGACCACCTGTTCTTAGCTTTTCTTTTGCAGGGAAGGTAAAAACCATGAATTCTTACTCCAGTAGTATAGAAAACCCTTCCAATACAAGGCAGAGATGTTCTGCACTAGCCATTTACAGGAAGTCTGAAAAGCAGATAATCAAGTTGTATTTCAAACCAACACATTTACGTATAAAACCTGGGAGCACATTTATACATTTCCAAGAAACATCCTTGAGCTCAGGTTAAATACACACAGGCTTTGCCTATGTTTTCTAGCATAAATGAAAAGCTTGCTTTCATCTTTTTCCCTTGAGGGCCTTTGCAAGGTTAATTGTCCCTGGCACCTTGCCAGCATCACAGTAAATACAATATATAGGCCTTGCCAAATGCTGTGCACATGTCAATTTTAATATATCAATAAATTATTTTCCTGTAACCAGTCATCTAAAATACTTTCTACAGAAGCTGATTTATGTAGATGACACACTGAGTCTACAGGTGTCCCCTTGCTAGGTTAGGGCTATTATAGAAAGCAGGCAAGTGCTACTTATATCCAGGACATATGGGAGGTTTATCTGTCTACTTTTAGGAGATGTTAGAAGCAAGTTTATGTCCTGTAAGGGGCATTTGCTAACAAAACTGTATGTTGCTTCCCTACCCAGCTGGCTCCTAGGAAGGACCTCATTTACTTTGGGTATGAGACTCCACTCTCTCTCACTGGGAATATTCGAGGGTGCTACTTGTACTCCATTACCCAAGGACGCCTTATTATTCAGGAAGAAAACTGTCCTGTATAACTTTCTCCGTCTAATAGTAGCTGGTGATGTTCCTCTCAAAGTCATTCTGTAGATCACGGAAAGAGGCTTTAACTCTGTCTGCCAGCACAGAGCAAATCATTCTGTGGAAGTGCTGGTGTACAACCACATCTATAAAGATATAAAAATATTTTTAGCTGGACAGCCTTCTGAGTTGGGTGTCTCTGGCAACACAGGACGACTTCTTTCTTCAGAGACTCTGCCCAAGGCATGGCTGGTTGTGCCTAGAGGTGGGCTCCCCATATGGAGGAAGAAAAGCATTACAACATAAACTTAGTGCTGTTGCTTCCTCTGGATCCTTAAGTCCCCTGCCTTTCTCAGCCCCGCCCTGTACAGCCCAAGCTACAAAGCCACTTTTTTCTGGACTTCCAGCTTGGTGCCTATATCATCACATTCCACACTCTGTCACAAGTGTCCCTGGGTTCCCAGCTGCCTTCAGAGCAGTAACATCCTTTAGGTCTTTAGTCTCAATGCATACATCATCACAGATATGTCCTTGGAGGCTCACTCCAACATAAGTTAGATGACAACTTGATCCCTTGTAAAATTGTGGCTGAGTTGGACAATCATTTCCTCCCTTCACTTGGCTGCGTTCATTGCTCCTTATAGGATGCCTTCTCATTTATCAGTCTTGCAATTTCTTTGTCAAAATCCTCTTCTACTATTTCAAGATCAAAAGTTTCCCAGTACGATGCCGGTTTTTTTGATCCAATTAGAGATGAATTGTTCATCAGAAAGATATCAGAATTATTGAAGCATAATTAACCCTTATTGTTTCCAAGTCTAACCAGTCCAAACTGAAACCCAATCACTCTATAAATCCCAAGGTATGCTAACATTTGATGTTATAAATAAGTGCAGTCTGACAGATGCATTTTTGTTAGGCTGTGTGCAATCTCCATTTGCATGGTAATGAAGGTTTTCAATGGCATTCAGCAGGTGACTCAGTACCGTCAGCACCACTGCTCACATCTCATGATCAGTGGTATTTGTCAGGAACAGAAAAAGCTCCAAATGAGCCATGCCTGAGCACAGAACTAGGACCTGCCACCACCAGTGACAGGACAGACTGCTGCCACGTCTGCTTGTGAATTAACCATCCCCAAATTATCTTAGAATATTCTAATTTACACTCACTGTTACCATAATATTGGAGAACTTAGCCATCCTCTGTGCTTTTACGCTGTTGTAGGTTGGAGAGGATAAAACCGTTCCTCCCCTGCTACTCTCTGATGGGACTGTCCGCAGCCCCGCGCTGTCGCGCCTGTGGAGACCGCGGCGGGAACGGAGCCGCCGTGCGCGCCGGGGGCTGCGGGTGATGGCGCCATGATGGCCAGCGGCAGCGGGCGAGCTGGCGGCGGTGGCGCTGGGAGAGGCTGGCGGTAGTCCGGGCTGAGCCAGCCAGCGCGGGTCCAGCGGACTGCCGCCTCC
>VYZS01056155.1:44330-55003 GCA_013400695.1 Neodrepanis coruscans
AGGGGGGAGGGGCGCGGTTTTGTAATCTTCTTAAGTTGTTCTCCTCAGTCGAAACCGGCCAGGAGTTCAAGGCTAAGGGGCCCTCAAGACCACACGCTCCCTTCTAAATACCGTGGAGTCTCTTTACTGGGCCCTGAGAGAGAGAGAGACAAGCACTATTCGCCAGAGCGTCCCTACCCCAAACGAGGGCCCTGGAAAAAATTTATTTATTTGATTTGTCTGTTTTGTACTTTGTTTGTCGGGTTTTGGTGTTTGCGCAAAATAAACTGTGATTGTTTGTGTGTTCTCTTCATTTTTGGGGTGTGTTTGTGACTTCTCTCAGAGTCTCTGGTCCAAAATCACTGAATTTGTGGTAAAACCACCACATACACCCAGCATGCTGAGTTTTCTGTAGGTGGCTCTAGGCTTTAATTTATGTAAAATAAGACTTATCCTGTTGCCACATATCAAGGTTAAAGGCTTTGTAGCAGAGCCTCTAACTGCATGGAAAACATCTCTAGCATCACTGTGAAATGAACTCGTTTAAGACAAAGACCAAAACAATAACAATACACTTCTGCATGAACCTCCACCTTCCAGGTGTGTTAGTTGTTGGCCTTAAAAAAATAAACAAACAAACAAACAAAAAATAACCAAGCAAAGCAGCAAAGATATCTCATTAAGTCTCTCTATTTCAAACTTAAATTGGCTTCTCAGTTGATTGCTGGTTAACTGATAACATCAGGGACACAGCTAAGGCACATTAAATGTTTAGAAGTTGTAACACAATAAGTTCTGACAGTACTTCAGTAAGGGTGGAAAGAGACCCTTCCTAGGAAAGGTCTTACACCTGGGGAAAGCCTTTCACTTTGATTGTGAGTGCTTCTGTCAGACTGCATTAAAGATAAAGCCAGGTTCAAATTGTTAATAGCTACACTGTCTAACCATCCATCTGCAGCAGGGGCTGGGAAGTGACCTTAACCTTTCTGATTTTGTGCATGCGGGAGCCCCTCAAATCTCCTTGCGTCAGCATCACCTCGAACTTGTGCCTCCGAATTTTTTCCCAGACTTGCCTTTTCCAAATGCTCCAGCACAAATCTCCTAGAGCAGGACTCAGCTGTTGCCTTTTGACACAATGACATTTATCTGTTATGAGTAACTATGACCTCTATGTCCCTGGCAGCACTGCCTGCAACAAGGTTCTTCTCATTATGGGACTAGATATTCCAGTTATTTGTTGCTGTTCCCAACACAAGCTTTGTTTGGCAGAAGTTGTCTTGCAGAAGATTTCAGCCAAAATTGTTTCATTGCTTTGGACAAAAAGAATATGAAACTACTCTTTTTTTAAAGGCTCACACTTTTTCCTTTAGGCAGTTCCCAAGGATTTCTGCATGGAGGCAACTGTCAGGTTGGGCTCTGTATATCTTGGACTGGGGGAAAACCAGAAGCTGATCTCACTTCCACTGAGCTCCTGGGTTGTCCAGAGCAGGCTGAAGCTGCACGAATGGGATTGCTGGGTTAAGAAGCAGTCACCACTGGGAGCAGTAATTTAAATCACAAAGGCAGATGTGACATGGGCTTTCCTTCTGAGAATATCCCATTAAGAATGTTCTTTTTTCCTGTGAGTAACAGTATTTTAACTTTGTAGCCACAATACAAATAATGATGTTGTGGATATTTTTGTGCTACTTGTAACCCTTCTCCTTCAGTGTTTTGGGATGGTTCCTGCATCACCAATGGGGTAGTTTTCATGATAAGCTAGGTCTTAACACATCCAAAAATACAGACAGGATTTACCTTAGGTAAAATATTTCATCGTTTCTGATTCTAGTCTGTTTTTTCAGCATCTCAAGCAACTAAACTTAAAAACATGTAATAATAATAATTAGAAAAATGAACAGGAGACTAGAAATAATAATGTGCCTATTTAATTGAGCTCTGGTGGGCTCTAACCCCAGTTTCCTAATGAGGCAGGATTTTCACACTGCACAGCACCACACATCTGCCTGTCTACTTTCTCATGACTAATACTGAAGCTGGTGCCCAATTTAAAGCTCATCAAACATGATTTAAGCTCCGGAAGGTAATTAAATTCCTCCAAGTTGTGTGAAAGTCACTGGCTGGATAGAGAGATGTAAATTGAGCACATCCTCTGAGGGGAAATTGCCAGGAAGAGCTCAGCAGTTATTGGAATTGCTGGTGGGTCTGTAGGCACAAGGGTTCCAAATGGCCCCCAGCACATGTGGAGTATGGGCCCAGCCTCTTGTCAGCAGCAAATGTTATTCCTTCAGTGATGCTCAAGCCAGTTAGGAAACAGGACTGGTTTTTTGTGCTGCTGCATGGGATAGGGAGGACATACAAGAGTCATGGCCAAGGGGCTCTGCCAAGCTGGATGATACTTCCCTGGGCACTGCCCTCACCTCTGGCTGTTTTCCCCAGGGATATCCTAGGCACAGTTCATCCTGCATGTTCAGCAGCCCTTCATGGTAACCCTCTCTTCTCCAAACCTCCCTTACACCTAAACTTCCTCTATTGCTACATTTCCAGGCTGATCAGTCTTAACCTGCTTATCCATGGTTTCCTTACACAGAAACTGTGACACATTCCTGCTGTTCCCATTGGCATTTGCTGAAGCATCTCCTAAAAGACCCTCCTGACATGAGCACACAGGAGTTGCACAGCCTGTCCAAGGTGTGGGCTAACAGGAACCCCCACCCGTAGCCATAACAATGATGTTCTGCAATACCTTCTTCAATACTTCTCTAGTGATTCCAAACACCGGATTTGTTTTTCCAGCACAGGTGGTAGTTATCCAGGTATCCACCATCTGTTGTCATAACTTTCATGGCACAGATACTGTTCAGCAAATACGGTGTTTCCTGCTTCTGAGATGGTTCAGAAGACCATGTCCCAGCTGTTTGCTTCTTGGTGCCTGGTGGTTCATCTGAGCTCACTATTTCCATGCATTCTCACTATTTAATCACATTACCTTTTGAGTTAAATAGAGGTAATGTTGTGCTGAAACCCCTTTAGCCAGACAGTGATTGAATTTTGCGGATGTCATAAAAGGATTTGTTCCTATGTTGTTTTCTGTAACAGCAAGTAATTCCCATTTAATAGTAAGTAATTGATTTACTATGTTTATCTGGGGCTTTTTTTTTTAAGTGATTGATTTATTTAGTCATTTCAATTACAGTAAATCAGCTAACTAAAAAGAATGCCAAATAATTAATTTACTTAGTATTTAAATATTAGAAATTGCCATGAATGACTACAAATTACTCTCAGACAAGGAAAATTTTCTTATTGTTAGCAGGAAATGGGATGATTAATTTTCAAAAGTTATTTATACGTGCTGGTTTTGGTGCTTTGCCACTGCTTTTTCTTCTTCTGAGCAAATCACAGGAAAATCCAATTACTGAGGCAGATCCCAAAGCACTGAGTCGCCTACTGTTCCCCTTCCAGCCTCTTCTCAGCTGCACAAGGCAGAGGAATGTCCCCAAAAGGTGTAAAGGGCATCCAAAACAAATCCTACGGGCCCTTAATGTATGAGTCTGAACACCTTGCTAGCAGGTTTAATCTCTCATCTGAGGATTTTCTGTTAGTCTAAGAAAACTTCACATTTCGGTTGTTTCACTGACATGATGCATAAAAATTCCAGCAATGTCTCCCCTATATGGCCATCTCTTTGAGGAGGGGAGGAAACCAGTTTCAACATAGAACCTTTGAGATATCTCTCCTNAAAGTCTTTCTAGCTTGGAGGTAAGAATAATAATTTCATTATTTCTTAAAAGACCTGGCAGGAGTCCAGGCCCAGAATTTGATAGTGCTGAGAACTGAGGCAGGCATAAAAGAGCTATTTCTATCTCAATGAGATTTGATGTTCCACTTAAAATCAGCAGATCCTCTGCTACAGTTAATTGGTGTCAGAGAACTGTTTCTTCTGGAACAGCTCAAAGAGATACCAGCAGAGAAACTGCCTTGTTCTGTTTCCATGTTTCCATTCTTTCCTTTCACTTCCCGAGAGAGAAAGAAGAAACAACAAACGTCTGAAGTATGAATACAGATGAGAAGCCTGGAATTTACCACTCTTGAACTATTGTAAGGACACAGGTGAGAAGAAATTGTTACAAAGGCCACAATCTGCAGGGCATTTAGTTACATGCTTCAATGAATCTCCCATTCCTGAATTGAGCCTAGAGTGTTCTCATCATTTCAGCTGATGATTCAAGAGGGGGCACAAGCAACAGTGATGTTAAATGCTTCTGTGTAATGCCCACCTTGCTCAGAGATATCTGGTGAGTGAAATGTTTTTCACAAGGCAGACAAAAGGCCTGTTTTTTTACAGGGTGGTTTATTACTATGGCAAACAGCCCACTGACCTTCTCTTGTCCTGCAGCACCAATTTCAGAGGTCAGGGCAAAATTTCAGCTGAGTGTGCACATCACTTTCCACACAACTGTAGCAGCCTTTCCACACAACTGCAGTGGCCGTGCAGGCAATTTTAAATGACTGAAATGGAAATTCAATTAGTCAACGTGCCCCACAAAGCCAAACACCTGTATGGCTTTGTTAATGAAGCACCTACTGTGCTGTCTAATAACAAGGGGATGTGGAGGGACTAAAAAAGGTTTTTCATCTCTGTAAGATGATGGCAAACAGATGGACTTTGGCACAAAGCCAGAGCCCATTTATGTACGGTGTACAAAAACAAGGGAAGTTTGCAGCAGCATCTATTCAATCTGGGGAGAGGCAGAGAAAGCAAGAGGATGAGCTTAGAGAAAGTTGTGTTTCCCGAACTGCACAGGAGTTTAACTTTCCATTCAGGGGAACAAAAGCTTCTAAGGAAAATTACTTGCTTTCATATTCACAAAAACACAATTTTATTTGTTTTTAAGAGAGAAAAGGGTTTTCTTCCTCATTTTCAGTAACTGTCTAACAGTTGTCAGGCAAAGCAACAGAAGGCAGAGAAATAGCTTCACTTTAGGCAATCACAGCTACAGTAGCATTTAGCTTCTGTAAAGTACACCTCAGCCTTAACTGGCTCATTTTCCTACAAAAGCAGCCAAAAAGGAAACATTTCTCACCATGGGAATTTGTTTAGCCTTTCCTCTTGTTCTTAGAAGGCTGATGTTCGTTGGTCTATCAGTACTGGCAGCATGGATACTGTCTTATTTTTTATGGTTTGTCTTGTATGTGCAAACAGTCTCTTTCCTCCCCGCAAAATCTACAAGGTGATTGCCTCTCACAGATGTTCCTTATGTTATCTTGATGCTGCTTGTTCCTTGAATCACTTTTCTCCAATCCCCAGATACCTATCTGATATCCAGTTCTTGGGTGCTGGTGATTTGTGATCAAGCTTCCCATGAGAAGCTTTCCTTTTTATCACATGACCATGAAACAGGTTCTTGGGTTTCACTTACAAGACTGCTGCCAGATTGTATCAAGCAAAGAAGAAAATATTTCCAAACTATTGGCATTGGCATCACCTGGATTCTTTCATCCTCCAAAAATTAAGAAGGCTGGCTCTTCTGTCTGTGTCCACCGCATGTGTCCAGCTGGGTACCTGGCGTATCTCATGTGCACTCACCATCCAGATATTTCAATGCCAGTTCTTTAGAGCATGTGGAGAAGGTGAGTGGGACACTGGTACATGTCTCCCAGCAGCTATGAGGCCTAAGGACTTCTAGGAAATGTCCAGGTATCGTATTTGCTCCTTTGCTTTTGTTTGTAACCCTTTCTGCACAGTCCCACTTATAGAGCTGGTGGGGAGCAGGAAAAAGAAACATGCCAGCTCTTCCTCCCTGACTTGATCAAAAAGTCAGCAAAACAAATGGGCTGTTACACCCCCACTATTCTCTGACAATGTTATTTCATATCCACAATTAATCTCAAGAGAAGCCTGTTGCCCACAGAGATTTCATTTACTTAATGAAGCATCACTTCTTCCTTGGATACCAAGAGAAGACAAGCTTACTGCAGGTATGGTGTAGTCAGAGAGAACAGTAGATTCAGTAGGACCAGTAAATACAAGCACTGAAACTCAGAAATCTTAGCAGAAGGGTTACAGGTCCTGTGGAGCCCATGAATATACAAACACATCCTGGTTGCACCTACAACAGTATCAGCTCAGTCCAGCTCATAACTGCCTCCATCAACAACATGCTTGAACTCAGAAATACACTCCAGTGATGTGTAACAGCAGGCTGGGGATGCAGACTATCCCTGGGGGATGCCAGCTCAGCCTGATGGAGCTTCAAAGGGCTAAGGCTGAAGAGCAGATGAAGCTCAGGTTGGACAGCTGGTGAAGTTTTGTTCCTTTGCCCAAACACCACACTGCAAACCTCCATGGCCTGACAGCCAACATGCTGGCATGGGTGTCTGTGCAGCTGGTGTCCTGGCTCCATCTCCAGTCACAACCAGAGCTTTCCAAGTCAGAGAAAGACTCTGTCAAGCCCCATTTCTCTATTGACTGCTCCAGTCTGCTGTCCCTCTTTGATTCATTAGCTCAGACCTTTCTCCACTCCTGTCCTTTCATGACAGATATCTCCGTTCTGTGGTCATCATTCCTAGACATGGGAGAGGAGGAATATGTTTCGTGGACTAGCATTTGGAAAATACATTCTTCCCTCATCCCAGACTGGATGTAATTACTGGATGTAATTGTAATGGGGCATACTAAGAGTTCTTGTGGAAGGTTTTCATTGTAAGAGAGCCTTTGCTCTCCAACTCTCTCTCTAGTACTCACAGATCACATAAGTCACATCTACATAAGCTCAAAATCCTTACTAAGCATCAATTCACTCTGCAGCACTGACCTCTGTCCTGTTCATGCCAAATGATCTGTGAAATAGATGTGCTGGGGGACATAACTTGTTATACTGCATTTTCAGCCTCAAAACCCAGAGGGGGCAAACAAAGTTGAACCCTGATTTATGACCTTCTACAAGACAATGAGCTTTGTGCCTACCTTAAAGGTTTGGGGAATTATTTTCCTGCTCCTTGAACTCACGAGATTGACAGTGTTACAGTAAAAGAAAGTAGATTTTTAAAATTCCATGGTTTAAGCTCTTTCCATCATGTGTCATCCATTCTTTCCCTAGAGAGCCAGGAAACTGAGATGAGTTCCTCTGCTGGAGTTATCCCACATGGATTAGTGAAGTGGGACTTTTTCTCTGCATGCAGATTGACTTCAAACACCTTGACTCTCTTTCAATGAACCTTGTCCAAAGGCAGCCACCAGCCATGCTCTGAGAAAAAGGAGATGTAATTAACTGATGCTTTCAGAAACAGTCCTGCAATGAAGGTACAAAGAACGAGCCGATGGCAATGAGATATGGTGCTTTCATATATACACATATTTGTGTGTGTGTGTGCTTGGGCAAGCAAGCTCCAAACAGTGGCTGCCACCAGGGTTTTGCAGAAGAGAAGGCCAACAGCAGTAAACATCTAGGAAAGAGCTGTTTGACAATCTGTCTTCAGATAGTTTCTTCTGATCTTAGGCTTTCCAAAACCCAGGCTCTACATCAGTCTAGCTTTGACTCTTAAATATTGCCAAAAAAAGCAGTAGGAGCTAGAAAAATATGTGGTTTCATCCAGATTCTATAGCAAAGAATTGGCTGTGCTTTTTAAGGAGCCATTGAACAATTAATTCATGAGTTTACATGGCATGGGGTAATCAGAAGTCAATGTCATTCTTATTCATTACAGTTGCACTTTGTCTGAATCACTTGCAGGAGAGATGAAAATCCTTATTCAAATGCAGGCTCTACAAAACTGTTCACAAAACCATCTGGACATCAATTAAATTGCATTGTGGATCCAAGATGTATCAACTTCTTTTAGCTGGAGACAATCAGAACAACGCCTGGATAAGGCATTCTGAAAGCACACAGTTTCTGGTTACAATTTGAGGCTTTCATTAGGAAAAGATTTCACTTTGCCTTCCTTTACTGGTATTTTCATCTTTTGCTGGAAGTCCTCAAAACCATTCTTTCTCCTGACTAATACTGACAGCTCTTTTTAAAACATGATTGATGGCCCATTGTCAATAGCCATCATGTTCCTATTGGGGAAGTGGGAGACATGAAATAATTTGGTTTTCAATAATTCAGGTGATGCTGCTAAATTTGGATAACAGACACTGGGAGGAAAGAAGACAGAATCTCTTGTGGGGGAAAAAATTAAGGACTTGTCACTGAGTTTTCATTTGCTCAAGACTGCAGTGGGACCAACAGATCAATAGATATGTATTCCAAACATTGCTCTACTACCNTGCTGCAATTCTCTTCTCTGTCCATCAACAATATTTTATTTTCCACCTGGTACCTGCTGAATCCGGTGCTGCAGACTCAAGGCCAGTATTCAAACAGACTATTGATAGATGTTTTAAAACCAGTGAAGATATGAAATAAACTTTAACAGATGGAAAAAGACAAAAAAAAATCAGCGTGTCTTTCAGATTTAATAGTCTATTAGTAGCTGACATTATCCCTCCTGGGGGGTAATTACACAGTGTAATCAAGCCACCAAATTACCTCCTTGTGCACCATTTATGGGCTACCATTCAGTAACGCTACTCCTTGGTTCTTCCGTGTTCATCCTCTCCAACACTCTGCTTCCAAGGAAGGGAACAACACCATGCCTGGAGCAAGCTACAGCTGAGCACAGAAGATCAGAAAGACAATCTTTCTCTCATAAAATCTCCCCTGATTTTGAACATCTAGAGAAACCCTTTCTCCATCTGAGAGGAATTTTTTATCACTGGTGAATCATAGAATCATGGGACGGCCTGGATTGCAAAAGATTTTAAAGATATCTAGTTCTAACCTACCTGCCATGGAGAGGAGTACCTTGCACTAGATCAGGTTTCTCAGAGCTCCAACCTGGCCTTCAACATTTCCAGGGATGGGGCATACACAAGTTCTCTAGGCATCCTCATCACCCTCACAATAAAGAATTTCTTCCTAATATCTAATCTAAACCTACTCTTTCAGTTTAAAACCATTCCCCCTTGTCCTGTCACTACATGCTCTTGTAAATAGTCTCTCTCCATCTTTCTTGTAGCCTCCCTTCAGATACTGGAAAGCCTCAATTAGGTCACCCCAGAGCTAACCAGTCCCTGCAGTTCAGTGTGCAATCTTTTTGTGGAAATCAGCCACATGGAAGATACTGAGCTGACTCGCTCTCACACTGTCACTCGACTTCTGTTCCTGCATTTAGTCATTGTTTCTACAGGCATCAAAAAGGCTGTGTGGGGAAATCCACTGTGAAGGATTAACAGCTTTATTCTGGAAGCTCTTTCCCACGAATGCTTCTATAACAACTCTTGCTTGTGCAGTTTCTCTATTCCCCACTCGCAGGTTGCATCTTTTCCTCCTTTCCTTAAGATAACATTTGCAGGGTTGTACTTCTTTATTCTAACACCTTGGAACTCCCTACTGTTTTTTCGAATTCTGCTGAAAAAAGGCTCAGTTACAGGTCTGACACACAGAGCTCTGCTTGTGCAAGTATATAAACATATCCTCATGAGCTAACCCTCATTTCATAGGAAACTAACTTAAAAATCTAGTCACCACAACACTAGTTGTAGTGAGTTCTGCCCTTAGCAGACAGAGGCATACAAGCCTGATCATAGTTTCACTAAGATACACATCTAGTGGAGGTTCAGGTCTCCAAATGGATACTTTAAGAAAGGAACAGGCCATCTCCTACTGTCCTAACTGATGCAGGGTCATCTTAGCCAGGAGCCAGGAGTAATCCAAACAGCATCCATGTAATAATTGGAAGAAAGCTGTCCACATCTACCACTGGGAGTCAAAGCAGGTGCCTGATAACTTCTCAATTACAGGTCATGCCTATATATAGTAAAANCATTTTCTCTTTATTTTCCCTCCTCACACAGAGCTGTTCTGTCCCCTGTCCCTTATTCATAAAAAAAAAAAAAAAAAATCAATATAATAAATTTACACTTCATGGTTCTCTGATTTCATTCCACTTTGATGATGGATGGAAGCATCAGCAAGAAAGTGACTGGAATTTTAAGTGGCAACAGGAAAATTTAGCCAGCTGTCTCCTTTTCAGGTACTGTTTGTCTTCCCAATTCCCTTCTACCTTCTTCCTAAGAGGGTACTTCTCAGGAGCTTGAGAGACTCTCAGGCTAGGGTGCAGTTNAAGGCAAAGGCAAAACCACCTCACTGAAGGTGAGCAGCCCTGAAAGATTCAGATATAAGAATGAGTAGACCATGATGCTTGCAGAGCACAGCCTGCCCCAAAGAGAGCTGCCAATTAGAAACTGGGAGCACACCACTAGGAAGAAAGCCCAAATCTGTAGACATTTTTTTTCCATTCTATTTTTTGGAGTGAAATTCTGAATGTAACCTTTATGACACAGAAAGTTCTGAATAAATTTCTTGTCCAAGCTAATTGTTAGATGTCCTTTGATTAGTCTGAGAAGGAAATATTTCACTTTCATAGTGGTATATTTTAATCCTTCTCCACCGTCCACATATTATGGAGTAGTTTCATTTCAACATCTGTGGAGAATTCAGGGCCAGAATGTGCAGCATGCACACACTCCATTGTTTAAACAAAAACGGCAAATTCAAAATGACTCACTCCTATTTTTTTCCCATTGAAAATGTAATCACAACCACCATGTTCTCATCAGAGCATTTGCTTAAAAAAAAAAAAAA
>VYZS01056156.1:0-11676 GCA_013400695.1 Neodrepanis coruscans
TCAAAAGTCTTGCTGAAGTCAAGTTAGACAGTATCCAATGCTCTCCCCTCATCTATCCAGTTAGTTTGTTTCATCATAGAAGGCAATCAGGTTGGTCACATACCTGTAGTGAACCCATGCTTGCTATTCCTGATCACCTTTTTGTCATCCATGTTGACAGAAATGGCTTCCAGAATGAACCTCTCCTTCACATTTCCAGGGACTGAGGTGAGGCTGACTGGCTGGTAGTTTCCTGTGTTCTTCTTGCCCTTTTTGAAGATTGCGATGACATTTTCTTTCTTCGAGTCCTCAGACACCTCTCCTGATCTCCACAATCTTTTGAAATGGTGATGAGTGGCCCAGCTATGATGTCCATCAGGGATCTCATTACTCATGGATGCAACCCATCACACCCATGGACTTGTGGATGTCAAGTTTGCCTAGATGTTCTCTAAACCAGTCCTTCTTGACCAAGGGAAAATCTTCCTTCCAACATTCCACTACCTGGATCTCCTGGGTCAGATATTCTTGGGGTCTGGTCCAATCAGTGAAGACTGATGCAAAGAAGGCATCCAGTAACTCTTCCTTCTCTTTATTCTCTGTTACCAGGGTCTCCTCTCCATTTAGTAATGGGTCCACATTATCATTTGTTTTCCTTTTGTTGTTGATGTATTTGAAAAACCCTTCTTCTCATTCCCATCCTTGGCCAGATTTAATTCCAGGTGGGCTTTGGCCTTCCTTGTCTCATTTCTACTTACTCTGACCAGCTCTCTATATTCACTTCAACTTTTTGTGTATTTAATGCTCATGCTTGAGTAGTGACAGGAGTTCTTTATTCATCCATGAAGGTTTCTTGTCCCCTTTGCCTAATTTCTTGCTCAAGAGGATTCAGTTCTTGAGACTGGAGGAAGTGATCCTTGAATATCAACCAGCTCTCTTGGACTCATCTTCACAGCAGGACATGTTCCCATTAGATCTTCCAAGAAGATCCCTGAAGAGACTAAATTTAGATTTCTTGGATTACACAGCTGTAATCTTGCTTGCGGCCATGCTTTCTCCTTGTCCAATACTGAACTCACAAGTTTATAATCACTGTAGCCAAGGGTGTCCCCAACTTTCACATCTCCAGGAAGACTTTCACTGTTTGTTAGTATGAGGTCAAGGACCATGTTCTCCTTCCAACTCTTTACATTTCCACTCTATGTCTATTCCTTTCCCCTTATCTTATGGTGTTCAACTTCTTTAGAAGATTTTGATGACTGTTTCCTTTTGGAAATCCAAACAACCTATAACATCTGTGAAAAATCACCCATTAACACATATATTCACTGAATATGGTGAAGTAGAAGAGTCTGCCTAAGCCATGGAGGGGAAAAGGGACTCATTTTATAAAAGTACCATTTTTTATAAACCTGCAGAATGGTAAAAGTTCTTTTTCCACCCTGACACAGAAACTTAGCCTGTGATGACTTCTCAATAGATGCATCAAATTTGCCAATCCCCATAGTCCATTTTGATTTCACCTTTCTTTTCTCAGAGATACAGTTTATCTATACTGCACATCATTCGGTGCTAAGTTCTGTGACATTGTTTTGATGGCAAAAGTGGTTTTAGGCAGGAATTTAGCTAAACTATTACTGTGGTCACACCTAGTTCTAGAAATGTTGGTTGCATCAGAGTTAATATGTCAGGAAACTTCTCTTGCAATTCTATAAACAACATTCCATTAACAGTAGTTGCAGAGTAACTATAAAATATTTCCACTCATAACTTATTGAGTAATTTTGTTTATTTCTTCTGGCTTTGAGAAAGTTTTCATAACATTGAACGGAGAACAAAATTACAGACAATGTATATGTTCTCCCATTCTTTTTAATACTATTGGTTTGCTTTTAGTTTTATTATCATTATCTGTCTTTGCCCCTGCCACATCATCTCAAAAGTAACAGTTAATTAAAAGTAACAGCTAATAATTTTATTAAGGGTGTAAGATCCAAAGCTTTAAATCTATGGCAGCTGGTATAAAGTGTGCACTGCTATAGAAGTTTAAACAAAACTGACTTGTATCTCCAGAGAATAAAATTTTAGCTTGATGAAACACAGAAACAATTTGGTAAATTAGCTATAAAGCATAGAGTCATATCTCTAAGCTATCTCTTACTCCTGCCTGAATGTGTGTTTACTGGATATAGTTGCATAGAACCATAAAATAGAAAACCTGACTTATGTAGCTATATAGTTCTATACAAGGATGTTTTTTTATAATCATGTTACAAAGTGCTGTATTAGCTCAGCTATGCCCATCTAAATACATTTTAGAACACTGAAACTGTGTACTTCACTCACTTTTGTTACTGTGAAGAAATGTTCATGGTAGACAGATTTCTTAGGTATAGAGATTAGCATCACTTCATCAATTTACTATTGGCATAGGTAAGTTGTGAAATAACCAGAGAAGCCTTAATTTACAAAGGTTGGATATTACAGGCCCATGGGATGACCCCATGTCAGACCAGGTAGATGCCTGAATGAGTCTGTGATCCTGTGGGAAGCCAGAACTCAAGCAGGCTCCTGTCAGGACTAGTGGAGCCACAGAAAGAGGAGTTCACACTGAAGCAGGTTTGCTGGCAGGTCTTGTGATCTTTTTGGGTTGTCCGTGTTGAAGTATTCTGTTCCTGAAGGACTGCATCCCTGGAAGGGACTTGTGCTGGAGCAGTTCATGAACTGTGTAACATGGGAAGAATTTGTGTTGGAGAGGTTTGTGGAGGACTGTCTCCCATGGGAAAGACTCCATGCTGTAACAGGGGAAGAATGTGAGGAGTCCTCTGCCTGAGGGTGAAAGAATGGCAAAGACGATGTGTGATGAACTGACTGCAGCCCCTGTTCGCTATTCCTCTGCACTGCTGATGGAAGGAGGCAGAGAATTTGGTGATTTCCCCAAGTGAGGATTGTGTGATGGCAACTGGTGAATGAGCTCTCTCTGTCCTTATCTAGAGCAATGAGCTTTATGTTATATTTTCAATTCTCTGTCCGACTGTAATGGTTTGGGTTAAAACCACAGGGGAAGACAAAGGGAAAAAAAAAAAAACACCTCATTCTCCTGTGCCTACATTTTAGCTGGGAGGAGTAGCCAGGTTATCAAGGTTACTCTTGCCTAGGTCCTTTTCCCATCATCCCGGGAGACCCAGAAGGAATGCTGGGNACTGAAAAGGTTAGTGATGGAGAAGCTTTGGTGGGCACCTGGTGTCCAGTCACGGTCAATCCACCAGATCTCATATGTAGATGCATGGACAGAAAAGTGTCCTGCAACTTGTTGCATCTACTCCAGAGACTGTCAGCTTCTTCTTCAGAGCCCTGAGTTTATCTCCCTCCTGGCATTAGGATACTTGAGCACAAGTACAGCTACAGAAAACACAACAGGTGGTTCTGGATGTGACATTGTTGCATGAAGAAAGCTAGAAGCCTTAGTGTGGATGATCCTCCTTCCCACAGAATCTACTGTTTAACTAAGACTCTAGCCCTTGGCTCCTGTCTGTTCCTGGCCACACACTTGCTGATGCAGACACTAACCCTGATCCACAGGCTGATTTCCTAGCTTCAATCAGACCTGCTATGTCACCATGGATTTACCTGGTTACCACTGAACTTTGTCTGATGATCTTATCTCCAGGCTGACTCCAACTGTCAGTCCCCAGTCCCTGTCCTGTCAAACATGGCATTGTGCTTGTCTCATAGGGAGCAGCTGTCCCCTGCTGCTCTGTTCTTCATACCCAATCTTACATTTGTTTCTCAGTCCCATAAATTGTCTTGGAAAGGTTTGTCTTATGAATAGTGGAATGACTTATTGACAGGCTAAAATAAAGCCTCATTGCTGGCCTTCCAGCAATGGAATCCTTGTGTTTGAAAGACTGACCTGCTACCTGGTTGGTGCTGAGTTACTCAGCATCCCTGAGGATACATGTCATGTACTACTACAGGCTCAGACATGAGCTCTCTGCAAAGGGGTTTCTGAAACTCGAGTTTTAAGACAAGATTGCCTAAGAATAATAAGAACAGGACACTGATTCCAGGTACATTTGTAAATCTGATGGGCAATTCTGGCAATTATTATTTTCATATCTACTGGATATATTCATGCTTGTACGTGCAATCCTTCCAGAGAAGCAGGGTACTACAGAATTCCTCCTCAGTCCATTTGGCAGTCCTTTTTGTTAGATCTTGGTGGTGTGACCCGGCCAGCACTTACAGGGGTGGTGGTGTGAGAATTTTTCAGGAGCCTATAAATGAAGAGGCTTAACAGTGTACAACTCCCTTTGTTATGCTGTAACCTAACTGAACTTTCAAGGGCAAGAAATTTGAATAATTTGTAGAAACTTGTGGAGTTACTCAGACCTGGAACTTCATCTCCTGCCTCCTATGCATGGCTCAGAGAAGAGCAGTGAATCTTAATTTTCCTTGTATTATTCCCCACACCAGCTGAACTCGTTTTATAATTTTAAAGTAGAATTTTATTGGAATTTTGGCAAATGAACAGAAACAGGAAGAACTTTTAAAAGCTTTGACGAACAACTCCCTGTGTGGCAACAAGGAGAAGAAGCAATGTTTGATCACATGCCAGCAGAATCTGTCTTTGACTTTTCTATTGATAGACATATCAAAATTATTTTAATTTAGATCTGGTCTATGAAAGGGACAAATGCAATAAAAATACACTTCCCTTATCCCTCCCCNNNNAAAACCAAAAAAACAATCCCCCCCTCCCCCCCCCCCCCCCCCCCCCCCCTTCATTTTCCAGTCTAAAAAAGAAGACACAATGATGTTCACTTCTCAGAAAGATTGCCTCAGCCATGCATTAGAAAAGGTCTTCTACCTATCTATATTTACATGTTTTGGGAGGAGAGGGAAAAATAGCAAGAAAGCCATTGAAACGAAGTGAAATCTGTCATGGTATTAGTTTTCCAAAACATCCAATCCCAACACAGAAGGCATATAAAGGCACATAAAGATTCTGGCTGTGTCTCATTGTGATTATTTAAATTCTTAAATAAATACTTGCAAGTTTCAGACATAGTATTATCATTGGATTTATTTTTTATAATTTTTTTCTTATAATTACTGTCTGAACCATAATGCTTGTGAAATCTATAAGCATTTCTCTTTATTTATTAGTTGCCATGTTCCTTTCTTTTATCACATTCCTTTGTCTTTCCATAGATTCGCTCCCACCTCCACCCAGCATGCTGGTTACTTTCTATCTTCTCCTGCCTGGTAAGTGTTACATGTTTTTGCTTGATGTTACAAAAAATGAAGCTTCTATTCAATTAATATTGGATGGCAATATACACTCTTCATTTACCATGTTCAGCAGGGGACTTCCAGCATTGCATTCACTGCAGTACGTTCAGATTTCGCTTGTCAGTTATGGTACATAAGTTATTCTGGGGAAGTCCACACAGAAGCAGTGATAAGAAATAATAAACCATGTCAAACTCATACAGAAAGGAGTCTAATCAAATGTGACTTAAAAGAGTTTATATAGAATCTATTTTCACCTGGAGCTTGATGGGCTGACAGTAATAATTACATGTACTTGAGTGAAGAAAGGTTCCAAAGGGTATGCCATTATTCCATCTTGCCTGTTGAAATACAATTGGAAGGGAGAAAAGATCACATATTTATGGATTTGTAAATAAAAGGAATAGTTTCTTATTACCTGTTTAATCTTTTCCTCCAAATAACCAGAATCTCCAGTGTAAAATTAAAATTTGAGGTAGTTGCAAAACAGAAAGCTTTTGGCATACAATGGCAGCCAAATTCTGGTCAGTGCTCTATACAGTTTAACAATATTGACTGCGGAAATAAAGTTATATGTGAAATTGCATGCAAAACTTCACCTTTATGTATTTTCCCCTCTTGGAATCTGGAGCAGGACTCTTACCTCCGTCTGCTTGTGCTTGGGAGACTATAGTTGCAGAGGAGGTTGTGGTTAAGATAGAGAGATGTCTCTCCATATCACAGCAGATGTTGTTTTGGGTTTCAGTTCTTCTAATGTGAGAGACGGAGAGGTCTGTGGAGCACTACTTAATTTTGCCAGCCTTCAGAAACAAGTTTCATCGCGATAAATATAAAACTATGAAATATAGATCTAGGAAGTATTAAGACCTAACATTCATATTTTGCCATTTGCTTCCAACCTTTCACATGGAAATTCCAGTGGAACTTCTTGCATTGGAGATGCACTATAAATGTATAACATCATGGACTGTGTTCTGTTTTAGGTAATGTATTTAAGGTAAGGCAGAAGAGTTCCTTCACATAGTGAGCAAAAGTTTTTCAGGTCTTAGCACTGGTTGGCCTGCCGGATATTTGCTCTTAGTCCCATGGTCAAATGAAGAGAAGATTGGCCAGAGGAAATTTAAGAGCTGTCTCTTTTCACAGCAAGTAAAGACTAGCAATGTTTCTGGGTGTCCTGGTTTAGGACAATATTAGGTGTTATCAACAGATGAGAGACGTCTAAAAAAGGCAGCAATTTATTGAACATATGATGGGATGTGAGTATGGATGGGTGTGAGGATGTGGATATAACTGTACTGACATGAATCTGTAACTGAAGTGGTAAACCAAAGGAAAAAAAACCCTAATAATAAATGTCCTTGGAAAACATAGTTGTTCCTTGTGACCCCAGTGGTTGCAATGTGCTGTAGTGCAGGAGCTGCAATTACTCCCTGGTAGCCCCTCGGGAGCTCAGGGGGTGCAGTTACTCTGTTCCAGCTGTCAGGAGGCGTTGTGTGTCAATAGGGACAGGTCCGGAGGGGAAGGAGCCACGGGCCAGCAGGGAAAAAAAAAAAAATGGTGGGTGCTGAGCCCAGGGAGAAAAGCCCCTGCGGTGAGGATGGGCTGGTGGTGCCCAGTCCAGGGACTGAGAGGGATGCGGGGACCCCCAGGAACACAGGGGAGGGTTGGAGGTGGGGGCACATGAACCAGAGCTTCAGTGGAGAACCTGATGTGTGCCAGGGGCTGCAGCAACTGTGGGGGATTTTCTCAGGGGTCTTTTCAGCTGGAAACAGTGCCTGGAGATCTCAGTAGTCTGCAAGGGGGAGGCAGGAGCAGCAGGAGTCATGCTGCTTTCCAGGTGAGCAGTGCTGAGGAGAAGCACTCTGTTCCTTGCCACACACCCAAAAGAGGCAAAAGAAGGCTGCTCCACTGGTTCTCTTATAATCTCAGTCCACTCTCCCAGAGCTCTCTGTGTAGCCTGGGGAGTCTCCACTCTCCTTTCCCAGATATCCCCCAACCCCAGGGGCCGATGGGAAACTGAAGAAAAGAGGTATCCCTTCCCCAGCCCTGCCGGTACTCCACCAGGCTGCCTCCACCCTTCACCCATCGGAGGAGAGGAAAGGAGTTATTTTTCTTTTTGTCTTCCTCTTCGGTCCCCAAACCACCACACTGGGTTATGTGTACAAAAGTTGTGTGGAGTAGGGGCTGCCAGGAGGATAAATTTAGAGAAATTTAAAAGGAGGGAGAGCCCACAAACGAAAACTCCGAAATCCATCCTTTGTAAGTTACGATAAAGACTCCTCTCTACCTCTGCTGTGGACAGCTGGATATATATGATGAAAAAGTCTGAATAATATGGGCTAAGGAGGAGAAGATGAGCTTCAATCAGCCAGAGTAAGAAGGGATGACCTGTGTCAGCAGTGGCAGTTGAAAGGTACAGCAGAAGCTGAAAATCCAGTGTCTTGTACTCCAGAGGAGATTTGCCTCCACCCCTCCTTCTACCCTTCCTTCAGTTGCACGTATCTTTATCATAGTTCCCATCTAATATACGGACTCTCCCTGCCTCCTCCTTAAAAATCCTGGCAACCTGCTAGAACATCTTCTGCCCTATGCTGCATTACACATTTGGAAACCTGTCATGTAGAGGGGAGCTGGAAACGTTCAGATTGTTACTTTGGATTTTTATTTTTCATGGAAAGAAGAATTTACTTTGCCTGAGGGCCAAGGCTGAAGCATGCTCCAACCCTGAGCAGGACTTCTTTAGAATGATGGGAAATAAGCAAGGGCAAATTGAAGATATTCTTGCCTGTATATATATATATATATATGTGTATATATATATATATATGCACTCCTTATTGCTCTCAATGGGGTCTCCAAATGAGCAGTCTTGCAGGACAAATACAGTTATATGGTCATCAACTTCCTTCTTGGTTGAACATTTCTCTGTTTTTGAGCATTTCCTTTAGCTGACTGAGGAAAAACAAAACTGGTTTCTCTTTCTCTTAAAAACATGTTTATTTTTGCAAGACAGGTAATATTGTTAAGGATTCACTAATATATTTTAAAGGAATTGTATGTCTCATTTGATACTTTTTTTTTTCCTATAAATATCAGTGTGTTATAGTAACTTGCATTCCTGAAACTAACATGTCATTATAGTGCTCTGATCTATCTACTGAACTTTTCATTGGTCTAGCTCTCATTCCACATAAATATCTGTTTGTATCATGATGATATACTTTTGCCTGCCTGTGCTTTTGAGAGCCCATGGTAAAACCACGATGACTTGGAATCACCTTTGCTTCTTCTCATGAGTGAGGCTGCTGAAGGACTTAAATTTTCCTGTTTCAAACACTGTCAAGACCACATAAGGACCTTGCTACGAGATAGGCCTACACAGTGGGAACTTGAGATAAGCACAGAAAAGAGGCATTTATGGTAGGAAGGTGCTAGCTCCAGGCCTGGCAGAGGTGAGATCAGGTTAGCACATCCTGGCTAACGCATAACAGGCTGTAAAATCAAGACAAATTAACTAGAATCAAGTTAACTTGGCTGCACCAGCTGCCCAGCTGCTGAAGACAGAAAAAGATCTCTGACCTTGAAGCCTGTGTTTTGAAATAGAGTGTGAAGAGGCTTGAATTGCTGGTATGCATGAAGGTGGCCACTGACTGCGTGAGAAAGCGTGGATGTGAAGTCAAAACACAGAGTTTCAAAGTTGTGAGAATTCTGATCAGCTCTGTGGCAACAGAAGAGACTGTTTTACAAAGAGCATAATAAAAGGGGACATGCAGCAGCGGCTAAAGAAAAAAAAAGAGAGAGAGAAGATGAGTTTGTGAAACTCTCTGATTCTGTTTGTATGTGTGCAGTCTCATTCATCCATCGCAAATAGGTAATTCATTTCACTGATAATTGATTGCCCCAATAATTAGTGACCCCAATGCAAGAGATCTTTGGGGAAATGTTGTACTTAATGATGCTGACAATTGCTTGTAGCTGTCTGTAGCTGTATCTTCCAGACTTTTCCTCTCACAGCTCAACCAGTTAAAAATAGGATGATCAACTAGTCTGGGAATGAATTTGTGGGGAGAGGGAATGTGTCCAACCACAGCCATGGCCTTAAAAGGCTCAAGCACAATACTGTCTCTTATCTCTTTCCAATTTGTTCTAGACTTTTCTGTGATGAAGAATGTAGGGTAAAGTGTAGGGAAAATTAAACCTCAAATCAAACCTTAGTGACTAAAACACAACTTCAAATTCATGCTCTTACTGTCATTTGTTTCTGAGTTTTTGTTTCTGTCAACCAGCTTCCACCTGAAACATTTTATTTAATCACTAGATGCCTCTCTTAAATTGAAGGAAGAAGAAGCTAGACTTGTCCCTTTACTTTGCTAAGAATATCTTCTGGACCACACTTCAGTTTTAGGGCAAATGCCATTTCTACTTTATTTAAAACCAGCAGGAAACTAAAGACTGCACTTTTCTTTCTGACCTTCTTCTGAAAAAGGTTGTTCTCCTTGAGAGAGGAAGGCAAAGTTGTTCAAGATATCTCTCCATATCAGCAGAGCTATAATATTAAGTATGATGCCTCACAATAAATTGATAATACCTGGTAATCTACATCATTTAATGTTCACTTATATTTCTATTTTGTCATTCATTTGTATCAGAATGTAAGCTCTGTTTTCAGCTAACATTTCATAATTTACACGTGTATGAACACCTAAAATCCCCAAAGAAATGAAAGAGATTAGAAAAACACTAACGGAATTTCAGTGGTCCCAAGCTAATATTTATTCAAACTCCATGACCTTAACACTTTGTACAATGCCTTCCACTATTATCTCTGCTCTGCACATCACATTACAATCCATAAGAGCCAGAGAACGAGCTTGAGTTTGCTTGTGGCACATACTGGCATAGTGACAAAGTATATGTGGTACCTGGCTTATCAACAGGCTGCAGGCAGGGCCTGAACTGACACCTACAAATATGTCCCACAGTATCAAGAAAAGTAATACTTGATAAGGTTTTCAAAGATGGTTTCAAATGAGTGCTGGCAATCTTTCTCTGAGACAATAAACCATAGGTCTTAAATATGTTTTCAATAAGTTAAATTTAAAACACTGAAAGACAGTAAGCTCAAAGCATATGGACAGAGTAACAGTGCAGCTGTCTGAATGTCCATGCACCAGAGGTATAAGAGAACTTACTGTAATTACTTACACCAGACATAAGTTACTAAAGCAGGCAAAAAGAGTTTGTAGGTCAAAACATACTGCATGATGTATTGAAAACTACCAAACAAGATATTTGGTGCTTTAGATAACTTCTGCAGTTCATTATACGTATATTTCAGGGCTTATAAGTCCGTTCTTTTTCTGCTTGAAGTGATTACCATTAAAAATCAACATTTTCCCACAGAATAAGCAGCTTACAGTGACTCATTTCAATGAGTTTTCTTTTTGTGTTGGAAAAGTAAAATGTTTTTACATCTCATAGCTTCCAGATTACTATCTTTGATAATGACTGATTGGGTCAAATTTGTGGATATCATACTGAAAAAGAAATAGTATATGTTTCCTGAAAACCTGTCCCATTCTTTATTGAAGATTAGTTTATTCTCTCAGCATTAAGTATAAAACCTGAACTTTGAATATTAATATTGCTTACACCTACCATGTTTCCTTTATTCCCTTTTTTGGTTCTCACAACTTGCCTTTGCTCCTCCACTCTTTTTCTCATAGAAAATACAAGTATCTTCTTTTCACACATATCTGTATTTAAAAGTAATTTCTGTACCACGGACTGTCTTTACAACTGGAAATACTAGACAGTTTTCTTGCCTGGACTAGTGCTAAAGTCAGTAGCTAGATATACATTTTCTCTTTGGAGTGATGGGGTTTATGACTAATTGCTCCTGGATCAGGCTTCTGGTTCGTAAATATCGATATTCATGGTCAGTTGCTGAACTATGGCTGACAGATTAGACAACAGGACTGCTAATTTCATGACTTAGATTTTTTTTTCCAACTTTTTCAGAAGAGAAGTGCAATATGTATGATCAGGAAAATATAAATGGACATAAATGGAAAGTCTTTCAAATAAAATATAATGTGGGTATATCTGAATTTCCTCCCTGGATTACCCATAGACTTCCAGGGAATCTTTGACTGTCTTTTGAAATATCTCTGTTTCCCATTGCTCTCAGAGTTTAAGGGTGTTTATCTATAACACAACTAACATTATGGCATTGAATTTTAATGTACTTTGTCCTTTAAGAGGAAGATCTATACAAGCATAAATGAACATAGAACTTCTATTCTTCTCAAGAGAAAATAAAACAGTGATCAGTAAGATGTACTGCTCTGGTTTTCCACATTTGTTTTGTGTAGGATTATCGTGTTTTTACCACTAGGAGGC
>VYZS01056158.1:0-17592 GCA_013400695.1 Neodrepanis coruscans
ACTTGGCAGTGCTGGGTTAATCTGTGCTGGACTCAATCTTGGAGATCTTCTTCAACCTTAACAGCTCAAAGTGTGTATCTGGAAGTGTGAAGTTAACATTGTTGGAAAGATGATGCAGCGTAGTTACTTTTTGTAAATCGGTACAACCAATTTTGCATTCTGTCCTACCATGAACTCCACATTTCATCACTGCTTTATTGTTTTGTTGTTGACACACAAAAAGAGCATTAAGCAGTGGAGTGCAAACTGGCTGTAGCATAAAGTAAAATGGTGGTGTGTTGGAAATACTTTCAAATTCGAGTGGGATCACAATAAAAATAAAAATGAAGACATTTTACCGTTGCTGCTTCGGTGGAATTAGGAAACCCCTAAAACCCCCTGCTTTTTTCCTTTCCTCTCTGGAGAGTTAAAGCATGTTCAGTGTGAGAGGCGGGTGTTCTGTCTCTTCCTGCAGGATGGAGGGAAAGCCCTGCCGGTGTCCTGCAGCGGCCTCTCGTGGCGGTCGGCGGCGCTCGCGTGGGACGCGATTAACGGGAAAGGAAGGGAAGGATCGGTGTGAAGAGAGTCCAAACGCTTAATTCTGCTCTTCTGTCCAGAAACTCGTTTCTGCCGAGTTCTGTGTGCTGTTACAGTAAGGACTAACTTTTTTCACTCTTCCTCGCCGTAAGTAATGTAAAAGCATTCCACTGTTTCGGTACTTTGGAAGAGGTTTGTTTGGGTTTAAGAAACATAACTGAAATATATACAGATGCCACTCAGACGCTCCAGAATTATTTATGGATGGCTGGGAGAAAGCTAACGTAGCTGAAATGCATATTCCAGAGCTGAAGAGTGTAGGTAGAAAAGTGCCCTTTTAACAACATGCTTTGAACAGTTTCTTGTGTACCCCAAAGGGGTATTGTTTTGAGAAACGTGAGAAGAAAACCTGGTTAGTGTAGTACCTTGGAGGATGTGTGAGGCAGAATAAGGTGCATGAGTTCTGGAAATAGAGCATTATATGGGTCTACACGAGGCAGACAACTACAAATTAATTTATTCAGTAGTCATTCTGAGAGAGGCAGATTGTTCATCAAGCTGCTTTGTCTCTTACTGGGGTTGATGTTTTCTTCTGAGTTTTAAAGGATTTGAGCCCTATGTCTGAAGAACAGCATACCTAAATACATCACCGAAAGATGAGTATGCAAAATACAACATCTTAACCTCTTAAGAGGTTTTTGGCAATTTTTTCAGTCTGTGCACTGTTTTTCTCATGAGCTTTTAAATTTATGGTTCTTGAGATGGAAAATAAGTAGAAAAAAAATCAGCATTTCCTTTTACTATGTTGGTTTTGGTAGGAGTGTTAAATCTTGAGCTAATGGTTCAAAGTTCAATGACCCTGAACGTATGACCAGTTTCAGGTTCCCCCTGAAACCTGACAGTGAGGCTGTGTCTGTGCAAAGTGCTTTCTGTCTCTGCTGCTCTGGTGCAGTGTCAGCTGCTCTCATAGCAAGTGAACACACAATTCAAGTCAAGCCATAATGGATTTTCTGTTTCAGCTTCTACTGGCAAGATTAATTTAATGTAAAGTAATTATTTCTGTTAGGCACATTTTGGTTTATTTCTGTGCTGAATACGTGAAGTGATGTGTTCTAATGAATACAATGGTGAAGCATAATAGCTTTTGCTCATCTGAGTGGGATGCCAGTGAAGGCAAAGGGAACTCAATAATGAAGGAAAATCTGAAGCAAATCTGATTTCTACGTGAAAATAATGGTGATCTGTGAGTTCTGCCAACTCTTGCTTAAGTTTTCTTCTAAAACTGAGCTTCCTGAAAGAATCTTATTCTATATATGTTTATTTAAGTCTTTTATGTCCTTTCAAAAGAACCTTGAAGGAAATTATGATTTTTATGTTTGCTTTCAGACCTTAAAAATTAATTTCAGTGCTTTGTAAACTCTCTAAGCTCAAAAATGTTTTGATATTCTGCAGGAGTTGACTGATGCAAATGTTGAGACTCATGGCTTGTGCTTGAAGACCCCTGCCATTTCTCTGAATCTGTATCTAGCTGTTCCGGTTTTAAGGGATTGGTTTTTAAAGAGAGTAGCAGATATCAGTAGTTAATAGTTGCTTGTGTGTTATGCACCAGTGTAGCCTTACCTGAAGAAACTGACTTTAGAAAGAGTTTCTTAAATTGGCATTTTAAGTAAAAGCAGTACAGCAGTGTGAATGGGCTCTTGGGAATATTTTCAGCTTCACCCAAAATCCAATAATGAGCCACAAAATCAGATTAAACAAAAGAACACTTTCCCCCAGATCCCTTCGAATTCAAGTTTGGTCTTGTTTTTCTACCTCCAAATCTGCTGTCTTAAAGCATTACTGTAAACAGTGAGTATTTGGAAACCTACCATCAAAAATGAGCAAGCAAACACACTCAGAGCCTAAGGGCTATTTTAGAAAACTTGTTCAGACTTCATTATGTGTGTATTTATGTTTTTGTGAGAATGAGTAGATAGGAGAAAATGCTGTTATGTTTGAGTGAGGAGACGTTGTTGAGGAATTTCTGGAAAACAGTGGACACAGGCACAACCCAGCCTTCTGGTGAGATGATTAGTTTTGTAACAAAGTATGCAGCAAAGTATGCAAGAATGGTTTGATCTTGGTGCAAGAAGGAGAGAAGTTAAACAGAAGAAGAAAACAAGTCCAGGAGGTGCAGGTGAAACAAACTGATCACGACGCGCGGTGTGATGAAAAGTGTGTAGCCAATTAAAAGTATATAGACAGTGCGTGCACAGGCTTAGCTAACCAATGATAATAATGTAAACAGCGCATGAACAGCAAGAAACTGTATAAAATAGGCTTAATGGTTTTAATAAACGGCTTCACATGATCATGGCCTGATGACCCTGAATCCTCCGCAAGATGTAAGTTGCAAATCGAAGATGTGACCTTTTATGACACCACAAACTCTCGAGTGCGAAGTTGCTCGGGCTTTGTTCACCCTAGCCTGGAATATGGAGTGTGTTCTGTGGCTGCCCAGAAAGCTCTTGCAGAGGGTAACAGACCACTGAGATGCTGTGCCCTGCCCTGCCTCACCATGGTGAAGGACAGCAGAGGTGGGACAGGGGGACAGTGGCACATTATGAAATACAAGAACAGTCACCGTCAAGTCGTTCTTGAGTTCTGAGGTCTAAAGTTGCTGTGTTCAAATGACAAGCTGTCTTGCCTGAGTTTGTTAAGGTGTCTTTTATTGAAGCTTTGTGGAGGTCAATTAAGGCTTGGCATTGGAAAGGACTTATTAACCTTCCTATCACCGCAGAAACATGGCCCAACTTGCAGCAATGCTGCTATGCTAACTCCATGCTGCTGCTCTGTGCTTTTGGTTTGTTTTTTTTTTGGCTTCACATTGTTGCTCTTCAATTTAGTACTTGCACAGTTTTGAAAAAAAAAAAAAGTATCATATATATTATTTATATGCCCTCCTGACCACAACTAGTGTGAGATGCAGCTTCAGAGGACAGAAGAATTTGAGGACAGTCTTTGAACATGCTGAGTTAGCACTGTTGGGAGGAGATAAAGCCCTGTCCTGGTTTGTTTCGGGAATTTGGGGAACTAAACTACAGCAAAGTTATCTTTACTCTTCCTTCCTTTTTTTTTTTTTTTTTTTGTTGAAGTTATTTTAAGTTGAATTCATTCTCCAGAATGCTTGACTCTACAGTTGTACAGATGGCTGCGGCAACCCAAGGAAAAGAAATGGCATGGGAATAAGTAGGCAGGAGCAGAGGAGGACAGGACAGTTCTCTGCAGCTGTACTGGCTTATTTTCCTTGCAGCACTTGTAAGAACAAGAGGTTTTCACAGTCACAACTATTATTCCCGTGACAGCCATTTTTGTATAAAATACCTGATAAAATATATTTGCCTTGCTGGTCCTAATTATTTTGGAAAATATGCTTTTAGTTACAAGCAAATTCCTATAGATGGTAGTGTAGAAGTGAATAACTGGTACACAGATAATACACTTTTCCTGTCACCTCAAAACTAGCTGCTTGTTTTTCCCCTGAGAACAGATACTAAGTTAGACTTCATGTTCTTGACGGGAAGTTGTTTCTGATGCCTGTTTCACAAGAGTAGTTGGAATCTTCTCTCTGTCACTGCACTGTTGCTTTCCTCTTTTGCCAGCAGAGAGATCAGGAAGCTACATATTATTATCCTTTTTTAGGGGGAAGATGTAATATGAGAACCAGAGAGATGTTGCCTGGCTGTGTTCTCTAGATTTCTGAGTCTCTCTCTAGCAGTTTTTGTCTTACTCTCCAAGCTCTTTTTTTTTTTTCCTACAAGGGATCTATTGCTGTTCATTTGCCAAAACAGTTTGAGCGCTGTTTTAAATCAGGGTGCCCCATGTTGCAAAGAGGCAGAATACTGATTGTTTTCAGGAATAATTTCCTGGCTCTAGTAATTATTGGAGTGAGTTAACAGCTGAAAAATAAAAGTGTCTTACACAAATGAAAAGTGGCTTGGCTTTGTCATAAAAAAGAGTGTAAGCTCACAAGGTTTCAGCAGAGGGTGTTGATATATATCATTGTAAATGTTAACAAATGTTAATTGCTTGGTTAGTAGAGGTTGATGTAGGATCAAATAGAACTTTGTTCTCAAGTGAGGATTATTATTTCAGGCTGCAGGAGCTGGTAAGCAGAGGTAGTTCTGTGTTTTATGGGAGCTTAGGAAAATGCTTCCTATGTGAACAGCTTGCAACTGTGGGTGCTGGTGGAAGAGTTAAAGAGGAGGTGACTCCTTTGCATAAAGATTTCTTACTAGACCTCAAAATACTCTGGGACAAACACTGTATGTACTTACATTTCTACTTGAGAACTTGAATGTGCTTTTGAACTGGGTATAATCCATCCTTTTTAGTGTTTTTCTGCAGTTTTCAACTTGACCATTGCAATTCTTTGTAATAGTCCGTTTTGCTTGGTCGGGAGCAAGCAAGTCGGGAATTTTTTCCAACCCCCTTGAGTGTATTTCTTCCGGACGAAGCAGTGCTTCCCGACAGGCTGTCTCAAGGGTGGGATTTCCCAGGTACTGAGGAATCAGGTACCGTGATGCAGGACCCTGGAGAGCGCCCGGCTGGGGTGGTGCGGGTCCCTCTGCCCCGGCACAGCCCCGAGCTGTGGCCGCCCCTGCGCCCCCGGGTGGGGTTGCTTTCCTCGTGTGTCTTCATCTCCGGCCTCAGAGGAGTTGTTCTCAGCGGGAAATATAACTTGCCTCTTGTCTGTGCTGGCTTTGCTGTGAGCTGAGGTCTGGCAGGTACAGATGTGTAAAATAGAGGTCATGCTAGCAGGTTGAATGGTATTCAGGTAGTCAACTGGCTAGCATAACTAAGTAGTACTTTTGAACTCAAAAGTTCAAAAGTCCTTTTCTTTATTAAAAAAAAAGCTTTCGAAAGGGTGGCAAAATAGAAATTGATTATTTCACTTTTGTGTGCCTTTTATGAAAGTATTACTGTATGCTTAAAGGCTTGTGGTCTCTTCCTTCAAACTCAAGCTACTGGCAAATTGGGATGCTGAGGCTTATGTATAGGAGTCAACAGGTGTGGCTTGTTGCTATTTGCTGTAATTCTTTTTTATTTGTAATGTTAGATATCAATAAGCAAGTGGGACTTAATAAAAGAAAAACAACTTCTGTCAGCTTTTTTAAACCTTCCTTATTCATACTAGCTTCTATGGAACATACTTTAAGCACTGTTTGGTTTTTTTTTTTGTTAAAGAGTGGGATTTTTTTCTCTGTATGTATACATAATACATTTGCAAACTGATTTTGCAAAGCAATGCAGCTGAAAGTTGTTCTTTTTTTCATTCTCATCCCTGTATGTTCTACATTAATATTTGTTGTATGACTTTGAAAAACTTGATCCTTGCCCTTTTTATTGTTAAAGGGCAGAACTGTCCTACTTGTATTGGTACTTGTGTTTTATTGCATAGTTTTACTGCAGATGTCTTTGAAAATATCTTAGAGGGGGCCTTCAACCTTGGTTTGTCATGAAGTGCTCCAATAAGACAGCAAGGCTGCTATGGCAAACTCTTTCTCATGTGCTTGTGTTCTCTTAAGTGCCACTTGTGCCTTGACCCTGGCATCTGTGGAAATTGGTGGGATGTTTTCTTTCTGTTAGACACTCTCAGGCTGATGTTCTTTCTCCAAAAGTGTCCTATAAAACTTATAATGTCAAAAATCTGTCTACAAAATCTCCAAACAGGGTAAGAAAAACACAATGACAGGGAGAAAAAAAAAAATCTCCCCCCGCCTCCAAAGAATAGAGAAACGCTACTTTTGGTGGCATAAAAAGGAATTAAACAGTCCATACTGAGCTGAAGACATGATTCTAACCTGTAGAACAGTGGTGCTGGTAGCATACTGCTGAATGACCCAGAAATCAAGCAATATGCAAGAGATTTGCAGATGCCTCCTGAGAAGAGGCATATGCCCCCCCAAGTGGTGTTACCCAGGGAAATAGTTGATTCACAGCAAGACTACTCAGGATTTCTTGTTGTGTTTTGTTTTTTTCTGAATTTCCACCTGCCTACCTACCCTGAGCAGATACAATGCTGAATTTCTACTCTTTGTTTTATCTCTGCTTGGGTAACAAGTGGTACCAAAGGGTGATGCTCTTGTTTTCTCTTTCATGCTTCAAAGCAGTCATTGTTTCATAAAGAAGTGCCCTTGTTCTCTTTATCAATTCTATGCCATTGTCAGTGTTCTTCTCAGATATGGGCTTTGTTTTTTTTTGCCTAGAAGACTTGTGGTTACAGTTTCCCATGTTTAAGGATAATTCAGAGAAAATTACATAGGCTGACATTGGGTGACTGATTTGCAGTATGTTCAAGTATTAGGACACTTGGTGTTTTATTGGTGCCTTGCAGGCCATAGTTACATTTCTTTTTGACAAATTTTTACAAAAGAGACTTTTCTGGGCTGGTGGAGTAATTTTGATTACCAAGTGTTGTTAAAATGAAAATTAAATATTCTTTAAGCTCTTTGCCTCAGGTTTGGATGCGCTTTACTGAACCACATTTAAAATTTAAAACAGATGTCATTTGTTATTATAATCCCTAAAATGCTCAGTGAAGATGTTGAAGGTAAAATGATTTTAAACAGATGATTTGAATTACAAAAGCCACTTTAGTGCCAGAGCAAGTGGAAATACTCTAGTTGCAGCTTCATTGTCTGTTGTGATTCAATAGAGAAAGAAGATGTAATTTTGGAATGGAAAAGAAGGGACTTTATCACTTTCTTGCTTCATAGTATGATTACACAATGAAGTCAATATAGAATTTTGGGTGTCCTCTGTTTAGGAGGTGTGTAAAGATATGAGAGTGAGTTGCTCAGAGACTGTAGGTCTCTTGTATAAATTACAGTCAGTGTCTTTTACAGTCTTTATAAATTACAGTCTTGTGTAGTCTGTAGGTGTATATGCTGTGACAGCAGGAAGGACTTCATTGCATTTCTTGACTAGTGTAACTCTTTAAAAAATCTAAATTAGTAAAAGGATAGAGTAGGGGCTGCTCAAGCCATCTCTAGATGCTGTATAGCTGCCACACCATGCACAGTGCTGTCAGCTACACCACACAACTTCCACTTAGCTCCTCTGCCCTAAGGAAAAGGGCACATTTTTTATGTGAGGACAAATTGTACAGTCACCAGTTTGAAAGTTTAAATTAGAAAATACACAACCCTGTTTAGCTGAAAAGTGTATTAGTCAGACAGAAACATAGCAGACATTCCCTTCCATTTGTCTTTTCTGTAAAAGATGCTTACCAAGGCCATTGATGTGTATTGAAATTGCATTTCCAATGGGTTTTCTTCGTCTTAATCAAAGGATTGACAGTATGAGCAAAGCATGGTTCCTCTGAAAGAAATGACTAATGTATCTTGAGCTCCCTGCCTTGGCACTTTATTGTCATTAAGAAAGTATTTCTGCCAATGGGACGTATTCCATGCAGTATGTCATGTATGTTTTATTGCATATTTGGAAAAAGAGAGGTATAAAAGGGAAATGTTACATTTCTTATGAAGAACCATATTATATTGTGATACAACTGTGGTTCTCTTTGCTTTATGAATAATGCTGAGAGATTACAACTTCAGAGGGAAGGCAGCTTAGATGTAGATTACTTAGGGAAAGTGTGTGCTGCATTTAATTATGTCAGCCTTCCTGTTAAGTGCTGAGGAACCTGATCCAGCCTGGGCCTGTGGATGTAGTTTCTACAGCATGGGTCAAAAAAGAAGGTTAAAAAAAAAAAAGAAAGGTCATGTCAGCATGTTACAGATCAACTTGAAAGGAGGGAAAAGCTCATATGAAGAAGTAACCTGTCCGCTTCCTGTCTGATGGTTTGGCTTAGGTGACTCATTGCAGTTGCCTTGCTCTCCTACCACTCTCACAGTCTGGGTGTTTTCATCCTTGCACTGACATGGCTGTTGGTGAGGAACTCACAGCTAATAGCAGGATTTTTTGGTATTGATTTGGTAGGTGCAAATACAAAGAAATGGTCCCTTTATGCCCTCTGCCACCAACTGGGAGCTGAACTTTCAGAGAGTTCAGGGTGAGGGGAGGGAACCACCAGAAAACCCTTCTCTAATTTTTGTGTATCATTCTGGAAAGTAATTAATTGCAACCCTTAGGTCTTTGCTGCTTTACTTTCTTTAATCTTCTAGACTTTAAGAAAGGTGTCCTCTGGTTATGCCTTGCTGTCTCTCAGATCAATGGCTCTGCTGCGTCTTCTCACTCTCTTCTCTGCTCATGTACAACATCCCATCAAGTGAGAAGCTCTGAAATCTGCTGAAGCCCCCAACAGTGCTAGGGCAGTGCTAATTTTCTACTTGATCTGTTCATGTGAACAAGATCACATTTAACAGGCAATGAGTAGCTTAGAGGATCTTTAGTACTTTCCTGTCAAGGATCTGAAAAGAGTCTTCATTTAAGAATCCATGCCAGCTTTGTGTTTTTGACTCTGAATTGTTTGAACAAAAAGTATTTTACTCGAATAGTTTAAGTTCCTACATAGTGGAGATTGGACAGTAGCATTATTGGTTCTGTATTTATTTTAGGAGATGGTGACAGAAGGGTAAAAATACAGAAAGAAAATAATTAGTATGAGTTTGATATGTAGCTTACTATTTGGGCTGAGTCTACAGAGGAGATGATTTGCTGCCTGAACTTTATTAGGATCCTAGGATTCTCTTAATACAAGTGATGTATTTGTACAGACAGTAAGAAATGGCATGTGGCAAATAGGTTGCAACGTGCCCTTCTTACCTACAAGACTAGAATCTTCTCTGTTCCCCTCTTGGTGTTATAGGCAATGGCTTAACAGAATTAGGTAGAATAATGCAGTCAAAATTTTGAGCCAAGTTTGTGTTTTGCTTTGTCAAAATAAGGATTTTGGAAGGCAGTGCACTAAATCACTTGCTAAGGGATTACCTGAGAAAATATCATAGGACACAAAAAATATTGAGATATCCTTGGATTAAGTTTTTTTGACAGAAAGATATAAGATGTACTTTCAAGTGACAGTTTGTTTATCCACAGTTTGGATGCCCAGGCACCTGAGGGCAGAGATGTTTTGGCACTAGTAATAAATACATCTGGCTTCTCATCCCTGAAAGTGTTTATATTTAATACATCTTTATTTTTCTTCTCTTGACAGGCTTTTGCTTTTTCTTATAAGCTAGTGCTTAATCCACTTTTTCATTTTATCCTGGCTATTTTCAACTTGGGAGGAGGAAATTGTAGTTGGAATCATTATTATTGTTATTTCCATGCCTTGCAAGCTCTCTGGCTTGAACAGTCAAGCACCAGGCTCTATAATAGAGAAATTTGCTTATTATGACCTCTGTGACAGAGGGGAGGAGAAAATTAAAGGACTTTGTTCTCTTGTGTGTTGTCCCATAGAAGCTAGGTTTAATTTCTATATCTCATATGAGATGCAGAAGTAGTGTCTAGATGAGCTTGTTTCCTGCTAGGACAGGTGCGCACACTGTGGTAGCTGCACTTTCTCTGTGCCTAGAAGGAAGGAATGAGGAATGTCTGAGCACAAAGTTTTTACTGGGGTAGCTGCTTCACAGCCAGAAGGCCACTGGGCACCGAGGAGTTTGATACTGGTGCTTCCATTTGCAACTCCTGATGCTTACGGGTCTGTCAGAACTCCTATGGGATTCTGTTCAGCTTCTGAATTCCATGTTGGACTGGCAGGTTTGGACTGGGTTTTAAACTAGCCTGGCAAATGGTAATGCAAAAGCACAAAGAGGGGCGAAAAAGATGCCTGCTCTGGGGTGTTTGTTCTACAGAGGTAGCATGGCTGCTTTGGTTTCCAAGTCCTAGAGGAACCCAGGCAGTGATAAAGGACTTCCTTTTCCACTGAAAACCAGTTACGGGAAATGTTTTGTTGTTCTGTGATACTTTTGATGTTTGAAGAGAATAGATTTCACACATCAACTGTCTTAAATGAACTTCAGGCACTTTGGGCTCGCAAAGACCAAGTTTAGTTGTAACTTTATCAAGATAAAAAAGTGTAGAAGTTCACTGGTGCTTCTCTAAAATTGATGTTGACTTTATTTAAACTTTGTTGGAGTCTTCTCTAACCACAAAGTGCTCCTTTACAACACCTTGACCAGTGGCTCAGTAGTTTGAAAGCGAGACTGCCATTAGGAAAGGGTGCAAGGTGCCATTATGACATTCCCCTGAGTGCAATTAGGGACTTTCCAAACCCTTTATACCTGTGAGAAAGTATTTGTAAGCCTGAGGATAGAGTACCTCTTACCATACTATGCCACAGTGATAATGCACGAAGCTGTGCATTGGAGGAGTGATTTAAGTTGAGCTGGAGGCAGAAGTAGGTGCTCTGAAGCTGTCTGTCTGGAAACCGTGTAATGGTGGTGAGCAGTTGGATATGCTGGGCCTAGATGAATAGTCTCGTGTAATGCAGTCAAGCTGTGGATGCAAAAGAAAGTGTCCTTTTTTAAAAAAAAAAGAATTTTGTAGATACCATAGTCTAAGAGAGCATTACATTTGAATTGTGTTGATTGCACTCTTTGCTGCAAGCAAGGAGTGAGGCCTGGGGAGAGTTAAAGCAAAGGTAAATAGGTAGTACAAAAAATGGATTGGGTTACTACTACTTTAATTAGAAGAACATAGAGTATGTTAAACTACGGAATTGTAGCATTGGGAGTATGCAACAAGTATGTGATAGAATTAACTGCTTTGTTTAGTAGGGTGTTTAGTCTCATCAGTTTAAGGCACGAATAGTTTGAATTCTCTTATCAAGCAAAACTACATCAAAAGGAAAAGCCATAGGGGAAATAAAACTGATCAGATAAAATTAGGTCTGATGTTGAACTTAGTGGTATTTCTGTGATTGTGATTTCATATATTTAAATTGATGCAGGAACCCTGAATACTTAAAAATAAACAAACTGATGTTTACAGATATTCCAAGTCTCTCTTGGAATCTCACTTCTACAGATGGAATCATGTAAGTTCCTGATTAACAAAAAGTTTTTGTTTGATCACTTAAATGTGACTACTACATGTCTCTTTGAAATGTCATAGTTAGTTATCTTGATTTTGTTATGTGGGTTTCTCTCCAAATCTCTGAAATGAGAAATTACTATAGTAATGTTTCAGATTAGGGTTGGAGTTGTTACATCTGTGTTTCAGTAAGGACAATGTGTGGATTTAGAAGTTATCATTATGTTGCATGCAGATCTGAATTTTCTTTTGATTAGTAAGTAATATTATGAATTAACTTTCAAATTCTTTTTTTTTTTTTAGTGTGTTCTTTTTCTTCCTCTGGTTTTCCTGGCTCTTTAAAAAAGAGTTTTGATCAGAGTTCAGGTTATTTGGTATTGAAGCCTGCCCTGGTTTTGGACAATATTAGGTTTATCAATGGACAAGAGACGGATAGGGAAGGCAGCAATTTATTAAAGGGTAGATATATGGGGGAATAAGTGGGGGTAATTGCCCAATTATGACCCGCCGGGACTCCCTCTGACAGAGACACACACACACNAGAAAGAGTTATTTTTTTTTCCTTTCTCTTCCCCTGTGGTTTTAACCCAAACCATTACAAAACCTTTTATCCTTATTTGATGAGAGTAATAGTCTTACCATATGGTGGCTGCCTGTGTCTGTTCAGCTACTGAAATTCTGTAAGTAACAAGATTATATATATATATAGTCCTTTAGGAGCACTGACTAGATTCTTAAACGAAGTGCTTCTTTTAGAGGGAGGTGTGTATTTATATAGGTAATCTGAGCCTTCCAAGCTGTTAGTTAGGAACATCTGCTTCTAAAATGATGAGTGAAGGTGTTGTTTTGTTAAGGTTGATAACTAGCTAATATTGAAATAACTAAGTTAGCAGCTTGGACAGCACTAGCAGTATTTTGTCAGAACTAAGCCTCAGTCTGTCTCAGATCCTACATCTACCTGAGCCAATATACATATTTATCTTCAGCAGGCATTGCATGAACCCTGCAGTACACTGGGCAAACACCTACATTTCTAGTGTACCTGTTATTAAGCATATTTGAATCCCTAAACTGATATCAGGATGACAGGGCGGAAAAAAAAACATTCAAAAAGGAAATATAATTAACCCTGAAACATAATTCTGCATCTGTTGTGCTTTGGTCACCTGTTTCAGAAGAGGAAGAGTGTTCTGCGCTCAGCACAGCATCTTTGTTCTTTTAAAAGAAGGTTTCTGTTTCCAGGCAGAATGTAACAAGCCTAGATTTGCTAGCAGACTTGGGGGAGTGGGAAAAACAATGTTGGCTTGATGTTTGCTGTAGGACGGCTTTATCCAGCTGTCTGGCTTGCATTTACCTGAGCAGACTTCAACTTTTTGTGCAACCAGCCAGTAGAGGGTAGTATGTTCATGGAGACATTGTGTTGTCTGAGTCTTCTGTCACTGATGTAGGTCACAAAACAAACTGTCTTAATTCAATGCCATCTAATAAACTACTAAATACCAGTGATGAGTTGCTGAGACGTAATGGCTGTCTGAAAGTCTAAGTTAATCATGCAGTGGCTTTTGACCAAAACTTCTGGGAAAAAAGCTTGTTGGAAGCAGAAACTGATTATGGATCCTAGGTATGACTGTGGTTGTTGTACTCCTGTTCTATAACAAATGAAATAAACACTGATTCTGATAAGTCTCATCTGCCTGACTTTATTTTTCTCACTCCTTCTTTAGTGTTGGACTTTGCCTTTGCCAGCTGGCTGCTGCCATGGAAATACCAATCTTCATACTTGCTGGTCTCCTTGTGCATTGTGTGTTCTTGGTCTCCATTTTTGACATCTACTTCAGCTCTCCCCTGGTCCATGGAATGACTCCTCAGCAGACTCCATTGCCACCTCCAGCAAAACGTCTTGTACTCTTTGTTGCTGATGGTCTGCGAGCAGATTCTCTGTATGAATTGAATAGCAATGGTACACCCCAGGCACCTTACCTGAGGTAAGTCCATCTGAAAACTCCACTGATCCACGAGACTTTGCTTCTGAACGCAGCTCTATGTAATGTCAAAAAAGAGAACAAGAAGAACAGCTTGGTGGCTTGAGTACTGCCTTCCGTCTGCCTTCAAAGTAGCGAACATTGCAGAGTTACAGTTTGAGTTGGTGTCCCTTGTCAGGAAAGCTGCTAAAACAGAAACAGTGTCAATTGAGTCAGTATTGTTCCCTGAACACTTCAGATAGTTCAGCTCCTCTCGGTTACTGGCTTTCTCCTTTCACATCATCATGGTATCAATTCTGAAGCCTGACAGTCATTAATTTGAACTGCTTCCTGGATATTCCATTTAAGAGTAGTAGTTCATTAACATGCTTGTCTTATAATTCTGAGGTACTGATCAAGCTTTTTAAGGAGTGATTAACAGATGTCCTGAATGCATCTAACAGCAGGGTGCCACTTCCTCTTTGTTTGACCCTTCCTGCACGTGTGACCCTGTTGCCTCCCTTGTGCTCTCTAGTGTGTGATTGCTTAAGGGAATGATTTTGTTTGAGGTTATGAGAAATTGATCCTGCCAAAAAAGTGTTAAAAGTCATATCCTTGCGTGCCTAGAACTAATTTTCATTAGGTTTACCTGTTTTGTTATATCATGAAAATTGTTTGGTCATAAGACAATTAACTTCTTGAACTAAAAAAAAAAAAGACTATTAAATAAGACTATTTTAATGTAGTAGCACTAGTCTGGCTTGAATATCAGAGCAAACCCAAACAATCAATCATCTGAAGTTGTTGGGGCTTTTGCAGTCCACTACTGCAAAAGTAGTGCAGAAATCTGAGGAGTCCTTGCTAGAGTGCTTGCCAGCTTATATGGACTTACTTGGACCTGTTTCTGTTTTGTTACTGTTTTTATAAGATGCTCTCTGCACTGGAAGATGTCTGCCATGTCAGTGTGAGTTTTCAAGGTCATCTTTTAGCAGTGAAATTTACACTTTCTCCAGTTTCCTTTTTTAGCAGTTCAACTGTTGGTCTTTTGTATCAACAACCAACACTGTCAAGGTGTGATGCTGTAATGGCCCCATCACTAGGACCAGTGGTGCGTGGTGGCCAGGAAAGAGTTATAATGGGTATTTTTGCTATTAAGTGGTTTGAGTTTTTAAGTTTAAGATATTCAGTATTATCATGCCTATCTAGAAAAAAAGTTGAACTGTTAGCTTGTCTAGTGCTGGGAACTTGGCACTTCTGCTGTCTCTGCTTTACCTTGCTTGTGTAGTTACATTGTTGTCTCTGCTGAAAGTGCATGGGTGAATGGAGGGGACGAACTGCCGTGTACCAAGCAAAGATGCTGGTAGGTCACTGAGTGCAAAAAATGCCAGCAGAGGTTTGAAGTGCCATCTGTATTTCTCTTTTCTCATTCTGCAGAAAAATACCTAAGTCTGTGAATGTGTGTATGTGAGAGATGATGAAAAGGAAAAGAACGTGGCATGTTGTGCCTTCTGAAATGGGGAGGGCCAGGCAGCACAGAGCATATCTTCAGCTCTATTACATGTGCTGCCACAATTTTGGAGCAAGAGGCTCAGTGTTTTGTCACTGAACTTTTGAGCTACACAACTTCCATAGGTTAACTTTGTAAATAGATTGACAAGATCTGCAAACAAGATGTTTGTTTCTGCAAGTGTTTCCTTTTTTATTCTGCCAAGTTATTGCTGTCTGAACATTGCTTTTCCAGTAATATGAACCCAAAGTATGTGCAATTTAAGATCAAGTTTACTTTTTTGCACATTTATTCCTAAGTGCCAAGTGTTCAGTCCCTTACCCACTTTATAGTAGTGAGAAATGTAACAGCCAGATTAGTAGCTTTATCCAGGTAGAGCACTTTGGGAACTACTATGTTGCTAATGTGGCAAGATTGTCTTTAAATGAGCAGGAGCCCTTTTTGCAGCAATGTGCTATAAATAGAAGCAAAATTTTCTTTTCAATTTTTCTGGAAATTAAAAATAAATCTCCATTAGGCTTGAAGCATATTGCTGCATGTGCATATGCCAAGTCTTTTACAAATATTCTTGAAAAATCTATTTTTCAGCAATGTTATGGTAGCTGTGAGGAATGGTAGGTGGTCTGAATTGCTGCAGTGTGATTTCAGGGAAGTTTTTTTCTTCCTTGCCTGTCATGTTTTAGCCATATTACTATATAATATTAGTATTCATAATTGTTATTATGAGTAATGTTTATACTGTCAAGGAAATTATTTTTTTCAGTAGTTCTTCTGAGTAAAAGGCTTTGAAACCATTCAAAGTAGCTAAATGAATTCTGAATAGGTAAATGAAAATATCTGGCTGTATTTTTTTCTGCCTGGTGTGTATTAGCGTTGACTTCGGATCCTGAAGTCATCACATTGTTGACAACAGTCCCACAAAAGCAAAGGTAGAGGAATACTTTCCAATTCAATAGAAATCAAATTTGAACTAAAACAATTTCCTACCTGTTGTGGCAATGAAGTATGAAAATAGCTGCACATGTTTTATTTTTGTCGTAAATCTTGCATGAATATTAGTGCCAGACATCCGGATCAGTCTTTACTGAGAATAAATGAGAAACCACTTTAACTAATACTTAAAGCAGTTAATACTTTTTTTCAGTACAACATGCCTTAAAACCTAGCCGAGATTAGAGCTAGGAATAACATGTCAGAGTGCTATGTCTCTGTATGTTTTTATATTTCTCACTAATATTTGGGCTATTCCAAGTAGTTCTGTGGGCTTTCAAGTAGGCATAAGAATCTAAGATGAGTTTAAAAAAAACACAACAAGCCAGCTGTGAATGCTGCAAGCTTAGAGTGGAGCCAGAAATTTTAGGTTGTAGTTCAATTCTTATTTCATTAGTGAGAAATACATTTATAGTTGAGTGTACATATCTTGTAACTAGCAGCTGTATAAAATCTGTGTTAAAAACAGGTTAAACAGCATGAAATTGGAATTTACTTGGCCTAAAACACATCTGGTATAAATACAGCCAATTTTGTATCTCATATCCTGAACAAAAAAAAATACAATTTTCCAGTAAAAACTGCTTTGAATTTGTTCAGAAGAGTCTGCTGGTTTTTCCTAAAAATCAGTATAATGTGTGTCCTGGTGTGTTTGGTTTTCTTTCCCCCCTTGTTCTGACAGTGAGCTGAATCTGTCTCTTCTTCCAGAAGATGGAGACAAGAAAACAGCTTATGGTGGTGCTCACAGCTTGCTTTCTGACAGGCTCCAGCTGTTCATATCTTCAGCAGACTCAGGAATAGTTTATGAGGCTTTTTCTTATGCATGGGCTTTGTCCTTTGTATTCTTTGCTTTTTATCTGTTGTAACTATTTTATGTGCATAAACCCTAGACTGTTTGATGTGTTTCTTTATATGTGGTGAGAAGTTATTCTCCTTTACTTTGGGTAATTGCTAAAGATACAAAATTTACTTAAATTTTTTCTTGTTGCAGAAATTATTTGCACCTTAGGTTTGCATGGGGTTTGAATTCTCTCAGTGTTGGCTTCCAGTATTCAGCGCAGATAGAGGCAGACATGGTCACAAGAACTAACTATAATTGGGCGTATTGAATGAGTAAGATAAGATTTAACTAGATACTTTCCAGCTAAATGGAAAGAACAAAGAAAAGTAATACCAGGCAGAAACAATGCGCTGGTGGGGGGGAAAGTAAGCTGAAGTGGAAAGCAGGAGAAAAAAAAAAAGTAGTGAGTTAATTCTAAGTGTATTAGAACACCAGCTAAACTCATCTGTTTGCAGTGCTGGTAGGCTGCAATAGTAATGTTCTCTGTGGGGTGTCATAATATAGAACCACTTGCAGGTTAATGTTCTGCTTGTTCTACTGCACAGCAAGTGGTAGTGAAAATCTGTTTTTGTCTGGCTTTGGGGGAGAGAGGTTTGTATTTCCTGCCACACATNTATCTTATGGCCTCATCTCTTCATGTAACAGACTTCTTAATTATCATTTAAGATGTAAAGGGAGAGGGCTGAGTAGCATCTTGCATATTGCAAACAAGAAATGAACTGCAGTGTCTCAGCTGAACCATTGCTATCTTGAGTTGGAGAATCAGGAGCAAAATAAAGCAAAAGCACCAAGCATAT
>VYZS01056161.1:15289-27829 GCA_013400695.1 Neodrepanis coruscans
ATTCCTGCTCTTTGCTCTGGGATGGACAGATCTGAAAAAAAAAAAAAATAATTATGTTAGGCAAGAAACTGTAAAAGAAAATATAAACTTGGCTCTTGTTTCTAATTTATTCTAAAATTAAGGATTAAAAGCTCCCCACTGATTCAACCACTGGCTGTGCTTTCTTCAAACTGTTGTGTTTAGAAAACTTGTGTCTGCCTTTTTCCTCACCAGTCAAGTGCTTTGAACATCCATAAAGCCAATTAAAGACATGATACCAGAAGAATCAAAGCCTGCAATATTTAGTGTGTCTCTCAATCATTCAGCTCATCAGTTCCAACATGAAGTTTCCACAGAACAAACTGAAAAAATAGTTGAGATTATGTACAAATTCGGAGCTCAAATGGAGGTTATATAAATGTAATTTAAATTATTAAAGGGTATTGTAGGCTTTCATTAGCTGCTTTACAGGGGATATAGATTCCTTACTTGTTCTGAGTGTATTCAGAGTGTCAGTCTTGATGTACAGAAACAAAATCTGGCAAAGCAGATTTATTATTTCCTCCCACCCATTGTAGTAGTTTTTCATTGCTTAAAATCCCCTGAGTCCCCAAAATGCTTGTGCTTTGCTTTTAAAATACAAGTGCCAGCCTGTCTAACACACATTTCAGTCGTGCCTGGGTTTCTACATTATAATCAGATTATTTTGCAATGATTTCACACCCCAGGCACTAATTGAGCAGACACTTGGTCACTGCATGGCTGCTCCTGATCCCAGTTCTGCAGATCCACAGCTGAGGAAATGTAGATTTTCTGAGATTTTCCCCTTATTTTTAGAGAAGATTATTTTTTCTTTTCTGCCAGTTCTTCACAAGATGCTCACATAAAGCCCTGGGTTTGAAATGGAAGAGGATGGGGAGGTTAAAAAAATAAAACAAAGCTTCCTGTTTGCCAGAGACAACCTTATTTTGGTTATTTTTCTTTTTTTGACAGAAAGATCCTTGACAGAGTTTCCCAAAGAATTGAAATGTTCAGTTGTTAATGTGGCACCAAGACCAAGTGAAAAAAAAGGGAATAATTTGTGTAGTTGGCAGATTATGGGACCAAAAAATGAAGTGACAGTGAAGTGACTGGACAAACCCTGAGTTCAGCTGCTGCTGACTCTTCCCAGAGCCAGCTCTTTTCAGGGAGAGCAGAACAGATCAGCTTTAACCCATTTCCCAAGGATTAATTCACATTTTAGTGATGGGCTGTTGGCAATTGAGATGTTACTTGGCAAGTTCCCTTCCCCACAGAACCCCTGAGATCCCTGACCAGCAGGGCTTTGACCTGCCAACCCACCCAGTGATAAAATTTGTCTCCCAAGCCTCCCCTGGACTCTTTTGGGTGCTGCCTGTGGGCAATATCACCCAAATATTCCACATTTCCCCTCCCACTTCCAGCCACAGATGCCCCTCACACAGGGAACTCAAGTCCAAGGCAGTTCTGATGGTTTGGGGATTAAATTGAAAATTCTCATTATTTTAAAGAAATCTGATTGATTTGACAAACAGAACCCTCTAAAATGTGAGGGTTTAACTTTTCAAAGCCCTTGGAGTGAGGGCACAAACCCTGGGGGAGTCAGGAAAATCCAGAAAAATAACTGAGTTTTTAAAGGCAGGACAGAACAAAATGCTCCAGGTGTCCACACCAAAGGCTGAAAGAATTTCAGAGCAGAACAGGTTTTATATAATTATTTTTCCCAGCTCTAGACAGCCAAACTTATTTCCCAGATCCTTTAAGAAGGAAAGGGATTCTGCCAGTCACCTTGAGCAGCTGGATGATGAAATTCATGTCCTCAATCAAAAATCAAACCAGGTTTTGTCTGTTTGTTTCTCTGTCTGGTGCAACGATCCAGAGCAGCAATTTCTGCATGAAAAATGCTCCTAATTGATACAAATAGAGAATATAAGTAGTGGAGAGGCAATGAACACAATTAGTTCCATTTACATGACAATATTTCCTGTTAATTCTGGCTGTTGTTGCCTGTAGCATTTGTTATCAGTGAGGAAAGGAGCATTTCCTTTAATAGTATCTCCCTTTGAAACTCAGCTGACAGCTTAATTCTTATTTTTTTCCCCTGTTTTGCTGCTCAGATCAGTTTGGGATCGACTCTGGAACAGGAAAACCAAATCATTCCCACAGGCAGCATTGACAAGCTTTATCTGTTGGTGTTAGAACCCACATTTCTCTTTGTGGAAGGAGTTTATTGTGTATCAAAATTATTTTGGCACCCAAGAAATGGGGGAGTATTTCAAAATACCATAAAACCTCCCTCCCCTGGGGTTAAACTTTTTGTTCAAGACACACTCACAACAAACTGTGGAAAGCTCTGCAGAAATACCAGTTATTTCTAAGTGCAATTATTATTTAACCCCCTTTCCCTTCTCTCCTGGTCCCCAGATCCCTCTGAACTCTCCTCCTCAAATTCCAGCCAAGCCCAACTTTGTTTGATCTTCATTTTGATGAACTCCCCACTGATTATTGAGCAAACAAATGAATTTCCTAATGGTTCCAGCACAGCTTGTCCATGGAAAGGGAGGCATCACTGCAGGGACCATGTTGTGAAAACAGCCTAAAAGCAGCCAAAAAAAGAAGAGAATAACTGTAAATTAAATTTTTTTTTTTTCTGTTTGTAATTAGCTAATTGCAGCCCGAACATAATCAGGAAAAATGATGAAGGTGGGGATGGTGATTGAAAACAAACAAGCAGAAAGCAAACAGGGGAAAAAAAAAAAACAAACACCCCAAAATCACTTTGAAGAGAAATATTCCTGAGTAATTATTGGTCAGAGAGGTCAATGGGCCATTATTTATTCTTCCCATGCTGGGAGGTAATTGCAGCAATTGCACAGTTCATTTTCACACAAAGGGGAAGAACTGCTTGAAATCAGTTTAATCTGGGAAAAAACCAACGTGTTCCTGGTGGAGTAATGAAGCATTTTAGGCAAACAGGGTTTATTTCATGAAAAAAAAACCACCCTGTAAAGTGAAGAAAGGCTTTTGATGAGCTGCCAGATGGAGGCAATGAACTCATCGTTTGCTCAGGTGTAAAAATAGAAGACATTTAAAGGCAAAAAGTCGACAGGATGTGCTGTAAAATTGTCATTTCTAGAGGAGGGCTGTTTTCAGAGCTGGGGGGGATCACAGGGAGAACAAATCCTGAATCCTGAATGGAATCAGGGAGCGTTTGAGGTCGGGCAGGAAGGTTGGAAACCGTGTCAGTGTTTGAGCAAGAGCCAAAAGATGGTATTGATCCCAAAAAAAGGGAGGTGTTGCACAGGGATAAATAATGTGGGTTCCTCTTCAGCTTTAGAGAGAATGATGCTCTGCTTGGACAAAAAAAAATTGTCCTGTTAGAACCTGAATTTTGCTTGAGATGTGCCTCAAGCCAAGGGAAGAGTTGGGAAAGCAGCTCATGGTGAGATTAGAAACCCTCCTGAGCTGTCTTGTAATTCTTGTAATTCTCCAAAAATGGTGTTTCTGGAGCAGCCACCCCCTGGGGTGGGGTTAAAATAGGAAATTTAAGGAGCTGTTGCCAAATCTGGAGTTTTTGGTGCAAGTGGAAGAGAATGAGGAAGGCTCAGGTATCACAACAAGAGTGTGGACTTGCAAACTTTATTAAATGAGTGTCTGTGCCAGGCTTTTGTGGGTGAGCAATTTAATTTAATTTAAAATATAATTATCACAAACACAGAGAACCGAAAGAATTGGTATTTCTCCTCTTCTCACTGAGTTTCTTTTAAATTGGCACTACTGAATCCACATTTTCCTCTCTGGATTTTGCTCTCTGAGAGGATTAATTGAACAGAAACTGCTGCTTATTATTTATGAGGTATCTTTTCTTCCCCTGACAGACAGCTGGGGACAGATTGCCACCTTTTATTGGCTTTGGAAGATGAAATATGACAACAAGGGCTGGTTAATCCTTGAGCTTCCAACCTGCCCTCTGCTCAATCAGCAAGTTAAAATATATAATATGGCCCTATTAGACAAATTTGTCAACCCAAGCCATGTTGACTAATAAAAGGACAAATTCCTCCTTCCACAAATCAAATCCTGAAGCCATAAAGAGCCCTGAAAACCTTGGGAGGAACTGGATGAAAACCATCATTTATTTTGCTCCTCTGCTCAGGGGACAAGGAAAGCAGCCCAGGGACTTTGGAGGAGCTTCTTGGGGGAGTTATTTCCCAACTGGGAGAGGACAAATAGTGGAAGATAAGTAGAGAGGAACTATTAATTTTGAAGGAGAGCATCTGACTGGAAACCTACAGTAGGAATAATGTCATTTATGTCTGTTTGCAGAGAGGGAAAAACAGTTTTAAAATGTGGCATTTGGCCAACACAGAGTTTTTTGACATCCCCCTGCATTGGTGCACAAATGGTTGGAGTTGTGGGTGCAGATTGTTTTGGGGCTTGAAGTGCTCCTTGAATCACCCCCTTCACTGGAAATAGAACACCTTAACTAGAATTATTTTGGGGAAATGATGGGATTTTTCCAAGAGCTGAGTCTGTTCCAATGATATCCAAGGGATGACTGAGGGCTTAGAGCTCCTCCTGAGCAAAAGTGACCTCCTGCAAAACTTGTAATGAAAACTCTCCCCTTTCCCAAGTAACCAGAGTTTGAACCAAGTTTGAAGTGTCAGTTCCTCTGAGCTGAAGGGAAAAAAAAAAAGGCAATTGGGTAATTTAACTGGTTTCATATTTTTTACTGGCTCAGGTCTTAAACCTTTTAAGTGAAACTGGAACAGCTTGATGGTTCTGCAGGAAACCTAAATGAAACCTGTCCATCTGACTGACTTAAGCATGAAATTGTGTTTCTGAAGGGTTCTAAACAAAATTTCAGACTCATAGGAAATTCTCCTGTGAGTTGGCACAAAGCAAAAGCAAATGTTACCTGGTTTAAGACATGAGCAAGGGATATTCAAGTTATCAATGTTAGAAGCCACTTCCTAATAACTTGATTTCAAGAAAAGTGAGTGAGGAAAGTGCTAAAGTGGCAAATTTGAAGTTTGCTTTTTCTGGTTAGTGAGGTCTGTGCATTTCTGCTTTGTTTCAGGTCAGTGCAAAGCATGTGAACAACAAAAATACCTTTCTCATTTTCACACTCATAAATACAGTCCTAGAAGGGTTGGGGTTGGAAAGGAGGTTAAAGATCATCTCATTCCACCTTAACAATCTTTTCTACACTCAGAATTCACTCCAGAGTTGGTCTCTGCCTGGACAAATTCTGGTTTTGTATTTCCAAGGACTCGCTGCCCTTGGCAATATGAAGTGCCTCCTTTTCCATATAAATGAGTGTATTTTTAGTTTTTCTTCCTCTTTTCTCTTCAGTTTATTAAATGCAAACAGATTTCCCTGTAAAATGAGGCTTCTCTCCAAAGATTTAAACACTTTTGCTTGGCACTTCTGTGTTCCTCAGGTACCATTTCAGGAGCCAGGGGCAGGTGATTGAGTGCATTTGCTTATTATTTCATCCTCCTGCTCAAAGCCAGGCCACTCTCCAGGGGCTGATAACAAATGAGTGACACAAAACTCTTTAACTTTGGGGTTTAGTGAAAGGATGGAGTGACCAGTTTCACCCATTCCCTCTCTCCTCTCCAAGAGCAAATGAATGTGATCTCTGTGCACCTGACACATGAAAATTAAAAAAAGGATATTCTGAAGAGATATGAAAAAAATCTCCTTTCTAGCCAAAAGATCAATCTCAGAAGATTTGAGTTCTGTTTGATTTTGAGCCTCTGGATGAAATCTCACTGTAATGAAATGGGGAGCATCACTTCAAATGCTTTGAATCCAACTCTCACAAAGTGCTTCTCCACTGCTGAAAAAGACTTTCTCCCATGACAAAGGGAAGCAAGACAGAAAGATTTTATTAATAAATCTCTGTTCATCTTCAACATCATCCTCTGTCCGTGGTCTCCTAATTAACAAGCACCGGTTTGATTCTTTGGGCAACAGAAAAAGAGAATTGTCCAGTATTTTATGGAAACTTAGGAGTGTTTTTAACTTTTCCTGATCCCAGTGTTCCTCTTAGTGTTTCCAGGCTGCAGAAAGCTTGGTTTGCCCCCAGCTCCCTCTGCACTGAGGGCAGGCACTGACCCACTTTTCCAGCTTTGGCTGCATGAGCTGCTGTGCTGGGAGCATGGATGGAGGCAGCTCTTCCTTCCATCCTCCTCCTCTTGCCCCACATTCCCTCTGGAATCCCCCAGCCCACCCCCAGCTCATTCAGCTGCTCCCCCAATACATTTCTGTGGGTTTTATTGAAATATTCCTGAGCTGAGGAATGTTCTTGTCCTCCATCTCCAGGTGGGAGAGGCAGGAATCCTCTGCTGGGAGGGGGGATTTTTTAGGAAGGGAAGGGGGAAAAGAGTGATGTGGAGCAAAACCTCTTTCCTCTGCCACTGGGGAGCCTCCTGGGTGGTTTTATTCCCTGTGAAACCACAACCTCAGTTTTGTCTCCTATTTCTGCTGCAAGAAAGGGGGATTTGCTCTTTCCTCATTAGAAGAGGCCCAGGGGCTTTTCAGAGTCATTTCTTGTGTCTCTAAATCCCCCTTTGCTGCCCCTCCAATGGGGGGAGGGATGTGTTATAAACTCTCTTTGAGGGGGAACATCCTCTCGATTTGGCTCTGCCACATAAACGTATTTAAACCATTAGATTTCCACCTCTTTTTCTGCAGGAGGTTTCCAGTGAGTCTCAAGGATTTTTGAACAGCCCAGATTTCTCTGTAGCAGCCTCTATTTTTTATCTGCTGCCTTTCTGTGTTTTCTTTTGTCTCACTGCTGCCTTTTTGTCTTCTCTGGCTCCCTGATAGCAACTGCCAGGCAGCCCCAGACTCAGATTGGTTCTGTTAACTCCACCTCAACTCTTTCCTCTCTGCCCTGATGTGCTTGCTCTTATTTTCCTGACAAATACTTCATTGTGGTGGAGCAGTGTCTCCATTGATTTTTTTTTTTTTTTGCAGCCACTTATTTCCTGAGGTTCTCTCCATTCTTTCCTGGGAGTTGCCCACTGGGCAGGAGCACTTCTTAATCCTCACATCTCAGGCAGAGCCAGGGTTGTTATTGACTCTTTCTAAAGCAGCCCTAAAGCAGCAGGCAGGGCTTGGGGATGAAGTTGTCATTGTTTGCACGACTTTTGGGGGGTGTCCTGGACCCTTTCAGGGTCTGTGCTGGGCTCTGAAGGAGCTCAGATGGTGCTCTGGGAGTAAAAATTGCTGAGAAACTCTAATATTTGCTACTGTAGAGAAGAAAAGAGGTGATTATTTTCTGTTCTTCTCTCTCCAGCTCCCTGACAGGAGGGTGGAGCTGGAGGGGGGATCTGGGCTCTTCTCCCAATCAAGGAGCAATAGGACAAGAGGGAACAGCCAAACTGTGCCAGGGGAGGCTCAGGTTGGGCATCAGGAGGAGTTTCTCCATGGAAAGGGTGGTCAGGTGTTGGCAGGGGCTGCCCAGGGAGGTTTGGAGTGCCCATCCCTGGAGGTGCCCCAGGAAGGGCTGGATGTGTCCCTCAGTGCTCTGGGCTGGGGACAAGGTGGGGATGGGGCACAGGGTGGGTTTGATGGTCCAGGAGGACATTTCTGTGACTCTGTGGGGCCTTGTCACAACCTCCTTTCCCCTCCACAGGGAAAAGCTCTGGGAGGGCTTTTCCAACCTCAGTGATTTTGGGAACCCATCTCCATCCTGGGCAAATCCAAGTCAGGCTTCACTGAGTGAATTCCACATCTTCTGTAGAGAGAACAGAGGGAAAGGAGCTGGATTTGAGCCTCTCTAAAAAAAAGTGAGGCAGAAAGGAAGCTTCTGGAACAGGCACCTCTAGATTTCCCTGGGATAAGTGAATTCCTCACAATTAACAGGAATGAGGAAGGGGCTGGATCTTGGTGCATTGTCTAATTCTCACTGGGAGACAGCAGTGGAGAAGGAATATGAGCACCAGTCTGACCTCTCTGACTTTTACAAGCAACTTTTGGAAGCAGATTTGTGTTGGTGGATCACTCCTATTCCTACTGACTCTCTGCAGACCAGGGGGAGGATTCTGTCTTCATTTCTTACATGAAGCAGGAGAGTGAATTTTTATTTTCTGGGCTGTCATAAAGGTCACAAACAGCTGAATGATGGATTTCTATGTCTTCTAAATTTATCTGTGAGATGTTTGGCAGTTATGTCCAGCCTGGAGAAGCCAGGACAGTTTTGGGCTATCTGATATCTGTAGTTTAGCCTCTTCTCCAAATATTCTCCCCCCCTCACCCTGCAGCATATTGGAGACAAAGTGTGGCATTATAGCCTAGAGGTAAAAGGCTTTTTCTTGCAGAATTTGATGAGTAATTCCTGCTGGCTGGGAGACATAAATGGTCCTTGTGATGGGCAAACCCCCATAAAAGGCCAGAAGTTTGTAAAAGTGCTCTAAAATCACTGGGTTGTAGAGAGTTCTATGAGCAATGAATCTCTGCTTGTTCATAGGATGGGGGTTGAATTCTGAGAGTTCCTTTCCAAACCTACAGCAAAGAAAGTCACCACATAAAAGAGCTTTGGAAGGAAGGAGTTGTGAACTCAAATTCTACAAGTGGAATTCCCAGTGACCCAAGACTGGAAGGTGTTTTGCTGCCCAGTTGAATTTAGTGCCTTTCCCCTCCTGGGCTGTGTCCTGCAGCAGGGGGGTGACAACATTTGGGTCCCTGGTGGGTCTGGAGAGCTTTGAGCAGGTGGAGCAAAGTGATATCCCAAAATTCAGGTGGATTGGGCACAGCCTGGAGCTCAGGAGGGGATGGACTGAACACTGGCACTGGCAGGGAAAAGGAAATTTTGGTGGGGAAAGGAGAACCAGACTCTTGGTTTTGTGGGTGTGACATCACTGCCACCAAAGCCCTGAATTCTGCAAGACATTCTATGATTTTTGGAGGGTTTTTTTCCACCTCCCAGCACAGGAGAAGCTGCCCCTGAGGCCCTTCCCTGGCAACTCTGTGTAGTGGGTGTTCCCAGCCCCTTTCATGGCTGATTTATCTTCCCCACCAAAATTTAGGTGACAATTCCAATCTTCTCACTCTTCTGGCAGCTCTGAAGTGAGATGGTCATTAAAATCAGCTCAATTATCCTCCCCCCCCACTCCCAGGCTGTGGAGCCATTTGTTTGCAAAAGGAAAGGGGAAAAAAAAAAGCTGTTATTTTTGATTTTTTTGACTCAAACTCTACAGGAACTGGAGACTTTTTTGAGGAGGCTCAGCCCTTCTGCACAGCTTGAAATGTTTGGAGCCAATGTAGCATTGAAATCCTCCAGCCAATTAAGTGTAATTATTGAATGAAAGGCAATACTTTTCTTCCAAAATAAATTTAAATGGGGCTCTAAATTAGAAGGTGACACCTACTAACTGTCAGTCAGTCAGGTGTTTATCTGAAGGCTGTTGGCATGAGGTTTCTTTTTAAAAAAAATTAAAATATATAGATATCTAGCCCAGGCTGAAGAGGTTTCTGCATTTGGGGCAGAAATGGTCAATACATGGAATTAATGAAACAACACATTTGCTCTCCAGAAAGTGTCTAATTCTCTTAATGGTTATTGATTAAAAAATTCTATTTATTTTACTCTATACTCTCAAAATTGAACTCTTAGAATAATATTAAGAATCTTTGGTTATTCTCTATTCACTTAGGAGCTGTTTCATCCATAATTTAACTTTGTCTGAGCATTCCCACCATGTAATACCCCCCCAAATCTCTGGGAGCTTTGGGTTCACATTGTTCCAGGTGCATTTTCACTCCTCTTCGTGTCCTGCCCCATAAAATCTTGTACATTTGCTCAGAAAAAAAACCCCACAAAATTCTTCCTGTTTGTTTAAAAGCTACAATTTCCCATGGAAATCTTCATTTTCTACAGCATCTACAATATTATTATTATTGATACACAATTTCAAGACACAAAACACAGAAGTTTCATTTGATTAAAGAGGAATCTGAGGTTGCAATTTTTATAGCCAACCTTCCTATTAGATCTCTTAGTGACTGGAAACACAACCTGCTATTATTTTTAAAAGGCAAGTGGATTTTTTTTTCTCATTTCTTGCTGTTCTTTCTGCCTGTGACAGCTAAAGAGCCCAAATGAATAGTTTGTGAACTGTCCTTTTTGTAAGCAATTGCTGACAGTGGGTTTTTTTGGGCAGAAAAAAGGTAACCCTGGGAGTGCAAAGGCACATCAACCATTGCAGGAAACAATTTGGAGAGCAATTGCCATAAGAGTGGAGAGGTTTTATTTACAGGTGATGTGGTTGTGTGGGTTTCCAAAGAGTTTTAAAGCCCTGTGAGTCTCTGGAAAAGCACCTGGGGGGTTTGTTCAGTCACAGGGTCCCACATGGAGGTTTCTCTTCTAAAACCAAAGATTGAGTGACTGTTTCTATCCCATTAATAAAAGAAATCAGAACCCATGGTTAAGGTATTAAAACAGAAACCTGTGCCCAGGCCGTGGTAGATCTGTAAATGTAATATTTTGTATGCAGGGCTGGTTGTTTTTATGTGCAAAACCTGCTGGAAATTTGCAAACTTTGCATCCATTTGTATGAGAATGTTCATGGTAATCACAGGAAATGGAGACAGTTTTATTCCTTTTGTTCTCCAGCCTCTATCAGAACCAACCTGTAACATTTCTCTTTCCTTTTCCTCCCCCAATAATTCAATTAGCAGCAGTTTCAAAACCCCACGTTGAGAGTTTTCTACTTGTGCTGCTCTTTCCTTTTTTATTTTCTTGCTCTCTGACCTTCCAATGAAATGATTCCACTCTTTTATTATACCAAGGGGAACACTTAAAACAATTACCTGGGAAATGCTTCTATTTACTTTCCCTTTTGGAATTTTCAGCCTCTCAGTGTTACAATTCTACAGACAGACGTTTCTGTTGTACCAGAAAGCAAAAAGGGAGAGGAGGAGAAGCCCAAGAACCCCCCAACCCCTTCCAAACCACTGCAGGCATCATGTCCAGCCTGTTCTGCATCCACTGCAGGCACTGGGGCACATCCTGCTCTCAGGAATGTCAGGAGCTCTCACCAAGGCTTTGGCTCTGCTCAGCTCAGCCAGAATAAAAAAATAGGGGTTTATTCTGTTCTCTGATGATTTGGTTGGTGGGTTTGTTGACTGGGTTTGGTTCTGAGGGTCAGAGGTTGGACTGGATGATCCCAGAGGTCTTTTCCAACCTGATTGATTCTGTGATTCTGTCCTCTTTTCCTGTGGAAAGAAGCCTTTGTAATATATTCAATTGGTGAAAAACCAGTGTGGATGTGGGGTTTCCAGTCAGGGCAATGCAGTGTAGGGAAGGAAATCCCAGGCCAGTCCAAGCATTTCCCATTCAGACTCTTCTCTCAGCAATATCCAGGACCAAAGCCATTCCCAGCTCTCCACCAGCCAAACACTGGGGCTGCACTTGGCTCTGGGTGGGATCAAAGCTGTGGAATGGGCCAGAGGAGGATCCAGTGGGGAGAAATTCCATGGACAGACTGTCCATGAGCAGCCTCTGGGCTGGAAGGGCCTGGGAGAAGGATGGAAATGGAATACAGGAGGGGTGATATTACAGTGGAACAAGTTTTCCAGGGATGCTGTGGAGTTTCCCTCCTTGGAGGTGCTCCCAAGTTTGCTGCACTTTGGAGCAAACTTTGAGTTGACCTTCAGAGATCCCTTCCAAACTACATTGCTTTGGGTTTCTGTGAATGATATGAAACAACCTCAAGCTCAACTTGGTTGTCATTATAATGGAATTTTGTGTTCTTTCCTTGTGTACCTGAAAAAGAGAAAATGTGGGGGGCAGATCTGATGCCATCCCTAAACCATCAGCCCAAATCCACTTCTAGTCCTTGGTCTGAAGGGAATTTCATCACTTTATTTGGTCTTGGCTTTGGTTTTAGCTGCTGCTCCAGCCCCTGGGTGTTAAACTCCCCTGTGGTCTGTGCAGTTCTGCTCAAAGGATATGTTCAGTTTGATTTTCTGAGGAGAATTATGAGCCCTGAAGGAGATGTTCATGGAGCTGCACATCCAGGTAATGATTTGCTGAGAAAAGACTTATTATTTCTCTATTATGAAATGTCATTGACTTTGATATTGATCAAGCCTGTCCTGGCTTTGACAGACAGACAGAATTGCCATTGATTTTGTAATCAGGGCATTCTGAGGCTGATTAACAGGGGGCTGTAGATTAGAATTAGCACAGAAATTTATCCTGAGAGCTATGAATTACTGAAAGTGCCTTGGTGGCAGGAGATAGATCAGGGGAACCACCACCAACACTGCTTTCAAATTGCATTTAACAACTCACTGANTAAAATGAAAGGAGCCAGAGGCTGAAGCAGAGACAGTGAATAAATGCACACCCTTTTGGAATGAGTCTCATCTGAAAAGAAATCTAAGATGAATGGAACAATCACCCTGACAAAAAAAAAAAAAAAGAATTAATTCTTTTTCTGCTCCTGCCCTGGCATTTTAGCCTTGTGAGGTGGAGGGAGCCTTTGAGGAGGTTTTTCTGGGGAGTTTGGGTTGATGATGAGAATT
>VYZS01056168.1:0-10111 GCA_013400695.1 Neodrepanis coruscans
GTACAAGAAAAGAAATGTTGTTGCTCACCACAGAAACCACTGACAATAGACAATACCCATCCCAACCACTGTCTCTGGCTCAGACCAGCATTAACCCACTGCTCCGTCTGTTTCACTTGCTCAACCTGAAGGAAGCCATTCTCTCCTGAAGAGACTCCCTTCCCTTGACCTGGCAATGAGGTGAGGTCGTATGGAATAACCAATGTGTCCTGGCCTTGCCTTGCCCTGGCTACTGCCCTTTGCCGGCTGGAACCAAGACACCAGAGAAAGTAGAATTTCTTTCAAAGAATTAAACGGAATAAATTTTGCACATTTGCATAAAGCCAGACTTGCATTGCTTACATTCAGAGGAAATTCACTAATTTCAGAAATTTATCTGTTCGCCTATCTATCTATCTATCTATCTATCCATCTATCTATCTAATCTATCTATCTATCTATCTTACAATGGTTTTTCTAACCACAGTACGGTGACCACAGCCTTTAAAACTGGCTTTGGCTGCAGGAACAAGGCACAAAGTTTAGTGGCATGTTTGTAAAAACCATACTCCTCGACCTGGAAGTGTTAATCTCAGTTGAGATACCCTGGTGAGTTAGCTGGGATCTACTCAAAGGTTTTTTTACGCGTTAATTGCGTATATTGTCCTGATAATGTTTCCAGTAAGGAAAGGGTTGGAAAAGTTTTGTTGAGCTGGGCATTGTGTTGAATTGAGTTAGAGTCAAGACAGTATTTCAATATCTCTGTGTTGGCTAATGCATAGAGATGGAGAAATGGCAGCAAGTACTTTACGGCCAACAGCCTGTGGTTTATGCCCCATAAGCTGTAGATCACCCGTGTTTCTGTTTGAGGCAAGCCTCAGCAAATTCAGGCTTGCAGGATTTCTTTATACAGTTTGCAGTTCTACCCTGCTGAGTCCTGTTTGGGTGTTCAGGCTCATGTGAACTAGGAAGTGTCCAACTGATGTCAAAACAAACAAAATAATTATTTTGGAATCTGATCCAAAGTTTACTGAAGCCAAGCCTAGAGCCTCATGACTTCAAACAACTCTTTGGTCAGATCTGTCTTCTGTAGCATTTCCAATAACGCTCACCTCCCCTGTGTGTCTGAATGCATTTCCTTCACCCAACATAAGTAGAAAAGGTCTTCCTAAGGTCGTCTCCTGATTTGTGAAGAACTGAAGTAGATTTTCCCTTTTGTATAAATTTTGTAGTGACCAGCATCCTAGACAAACTTGCCAGAATCAACCTGTTGAAACAAGCTAAGAGCATCCAAACACAAGTGCTACCTGGAAGAGCAAGTTGAGAGCAAGATCCTAAAGCCTCCAGGACTGGTAGCAAAATGCTACCTTGGCAGAGGGCAAACATAACAGGAACAGACACTTCCAAGTGTCTGTGGCAAGTGTAAAGGTGTTGACTTCAGGTTTTCATTGTGAATTGGAGCAACTGGTGTATGTGACAATATGGAGGATTATTTGAAGAGAGGCTTAGTGTTGCTCCTCCAAGGTGGGTGGTGTAAAAATGTAGGTACTTGTGACTAATTTCTCTTACGTTTTTCATTTGTAAGCACGCTTGTTGGTGAATGTTCTGAATTAGTTATCTTGGGAGAGGTTAGTATCTGTCCCACCTCCCCTCCAACAGTGCAGCTCTGCACCAGTGCACTGTGGGCCTGTGGTTAAGTTCTGCAATCTGGTCCCGTATGAAATACTCTGCTCCTTAGGTTTGCGGTGCAGTAACTTGAGCAATCCCAGCTATGTGCGACTTGTCATATGGCCCTATAAAGTAGGAACACACTTTCCTACAGTTATTGATTTTCTCCTGCAACACACAAAATATGCTAGATCTGCCACTGGAATTCAGTGTTTTCAGGCTCACTGATGCTGAGGGGAAATTCTTTTGGGGCAAATGTATTAGATGAGGAAAAGATTTTTGCCTCCAGCAGTACATCAAAGATATTTTTCATGTATTTAATATGCTGCAGGGATACATGGGAACACCTGTTATAGATATGAATCAGCGGACTTTTCTCCAGAAATGGGATTTTTCTCTACTGCATTCTGTAGTTTGCCTCCAAATAAAATTATTCTTTTCATACCTGCATGTCTACTTTTGAGAGACTGATTATACTGCACTGGAGAAGAGATGTAAGTGAAACTGTATATTGATTCCTTCTTACTGTTTAAAATTACAGATCAATTCAACAAATATGATTAGAAGAGAGGAGTGAATATTTCTGTATAATCTTTGTCAGTTGATTATGAAGCGTTAATGTTTGTTGCCTTGCTTCTTTCTGATCTGCAAAGAGAAGGTTAGGAAATATCTTTGGCCTCATCTTTCCTGTTATGATAAATAACTGATCTGTGGTCAGAGCTGTAAAGTTCATAACCTACCCAGAAAAAACTTAGGAACAAACCACTGCTGCTGCAACATTATGTAAAGTGGAAAACCTATTTTCCTGGGTAGGGGTGCTGCTTAAAGATGATTTCACAAAAGAGGAAGTCCTTGCTGTTTATCCTGCTTGATCCAAATGTGCAACATTTCCTGTGGCCAGATCTGCAGTAAAATCAAAGGGGGTAGCCATTTTCTGTGGTCTATTGCTTCCTATAGCATACCCTTATGAGAGAGGAAGAAAACTACCATTTCTTATAAAACTACCCCAACCTTCCTTTCCTGCTTAATCAATTTAAAATAACCCCAATGCATTGGTAATGACTTCACAATGTCCAACTGATAGTCTGTTTTTCACGTATCTCTGGCAGAACCAGTGAATATTTTAAGGTGACAGAAGGCAGTTTTACATATTTTGCAAGATGGAATTTATCCTTAAGAGTTTGCAAACACAGAGGGAAGGCAGCTGATAAAATCTCTGCTTGCAGGAGGTCATTAAGTGTTTGATTGTGCAAAATAGCTAAATCTTGGGGTTTAGAAAATCAACATGGCAATTTAGAACCATCTAGAAGGTAAGACCCTTGTTAATAATCAACATATATGACCAAATCTTGCAATTCTGACACAGGCAAAATCATGGTTGAACATGGGAATTTTGTATGTTCAGGAACTGTGCTACCTTAATTTCTGTGTATTTCCATTACCCTGGGAGGAGCTTAGAGACTTTATGGTAGACAGTTTATAAAAAAAGAGCATGGAAGAAAGACAGCCAGACTTCAGGCCTTCCATTACACGCAGACAGACACGAATGCCAGCAAGCCACTGGCAGAGGTTGTGTCATCCACGGCCAAAGGTTAGTGCGTTGACTAACTCTGAGAACATTCTCAGGCCTGAGAGTACACACATTCCTCATCCAGACTGCTAGAGGGACTTCATTTAGCTGCATACAAATATTTGCCAGTTACTTAGAGAAAGTCTGTGGCAGATGAAGAAGGCTGTGCAATCTTTCACGAATGCATACAGTGCTACCGCACCCACAGAATTATATTAAAAAAAATTATTTAGGTTACAAGGTCAAACACAGAGTAGATAGCAAATGCTGTAATTAAGATTACCTGCACAACTTTGTTTCAAGTCCCTAGTGTATCTGAATAGAATGACAGTCTTTAATTGCACCCTTTGTGATTTTTCTGTGATGGCTCCTGCCTGGGCTAAGCAGTATTTGGCAAGTCTGCAAAATACGGAGTGCTCGCTAAATGGACTTACTGAAATATCTCTACAGGTTTTTTCAAGGAAACAAGCTGTGCTCAGTGCAGCAGAGAGCTGGCTTTCTATTTTGTTTAGGACAGGTTTTGTCTGATGAGGAGGAGTTTGTTGAAAAAGTTTATGTGTGTGCACCCAGAGCTATGTGCAGGGAATGAAGTTATTCCTGGTTTCTTAAGCACTGAGAAAACTATTAGTTCTGAATCCTGTAGTCTGGTGACTGGCACCCCTAAATACTGAAATGATTGATGACATCAGTTGCCAGCTAGAGTCTGGGTGGGTAATGCAGACAGATGCAGGATTCCTGGATTCTACTTGTGTCTGACTCAGTGTGTGATCTTCAACAGCAAATATAAGTCAAATCAGGGCATGCTCTGATCTGTCATGGAAGGCAGTTATGGGATTAATGAATGTTTGTCAAAACTAGTTTAGTCAATACCGCAAAACACAGGCACAAGTAATTGTCGGGTATTTGGTCCCATTTTACCAGACTGACAGAATTAACAAGGATGCTGCAGTGTAAGGCAGTGCTATTATTAGACTACTGAGAATATTTGCTCCTTCTCAGTACAGGGCTTGTGATGGTGCTTTCTGCCCTCCTTTTTACTTAATTGGGCACTGCCATCCGTAGTTACCTGGAATCATTCCTCGAACCCACTTACCATTTCAGCAGTACCCTTCAGAGTTCCCCTGTCCTTGTACTGGGTCTGCATCCCTGCTCCGTATCTCATGCAGTGAAGGACAGACCCAAATAATACAAGGACAGAAGTTTACACACATACACCAGCTACTTTGCACGAGTTGCAATTCTTTTTGGACAGGCCAGATTTACTTTTGATGCTCTGAATAGCTTACAGGACTCGAACCACATTTCTAACATTTCCTGGGGCATCAGACTGGCTGCCGCTGTGCTGAACAATGGGGTAATCAACGCAGGCACAGTGGGGTGGTTGGATTTGCCTGCAAGAGAGTCTGCTGCATGTGGCCACTCTGATGCTTTGGGAGAGCACCAGACAAGCAGAGCAGCCCAGCACAGGGAACTGCCTCAGAGCTCCTCTCCATCAGTGGTCCTGCAGCAGCCAGGGCAAGGTAGCAGTGCTGTTTTCATCCTTAGATACTCAACAGTTCCAAAGAGGAAAAACAGAAGAAAATGCTCTTTATAGGACGCTGGTACTGGGAAGAGTCTGAAAGACAGAATTTAGTAATGAAATGAGAGTGCAAAGCATCCCATAGTTGGCTTATGTGCATCATTGGCTCCTAAAATCCAGGTACCAGTTATCTGCCTAGAAATCTGAAAATATCAGAATGCTGAGAACAAGCATCTTAAATCTGAGACAACTGAAAAGTGGTTACATTTTTCAAAATTATTAAAAAAAAAGCATTAGAGTTTTGTTTAGATACTGGTTCTTTATATTTTAAAATATTTCTTATATAACTGTTTCCCCCCTTAGTAAAATATTTTCAATTCAAATCAAGCATTAATTCCCAAAATGTTAGCACGCAAGTTTTGAAATATTAAGACATTGAATTATCTTAGAAGCCGTGAAAAATTATGTAAACTATTCATATAAACAAATCTATTCCAGAATTTAGTCCGGTGTCCATGCGAATAGAAGTAAAATTGAGATGTTTCTGTATGCTGCTTCTATGCCTTCCTCCCTCAGTGTATTTGTTGAAAAGTTGTTCACCACAGTAATTTTGTTACGTATTTTACGGTAGCTAACTCATCAGTTGCAAGTTAGTCAAAGATTAGGAAACATTATGAAGTTATCAAAAAACTGGCATGTTAGGATGAAAGCAGTTAATCTTTAGCCTCACAGGATAGAAAGAGGAAATATAATTGCAAAACTGAACTGTGTTTTAAAGTCATTTTCACTTAGAAAGCTCTTCAGATGATTCTATAGTTAGCATGGGATAGGTAACAGAGGGAGAAATACCTGGCACAAGAGGAACTCAGTAAATGTTTTCATCCTCAAGTGGGATTTAGCTGCCATGGCAGAGCAATCTGCTGAAATAAAAAATCCTTCATGTAACAAGCCATAGTTTATAATCTCCTAGGGCAGCAGACACCTGAACCTTGGCTCAGTGGCATGGCCCAAACAGCTGCTTGTTCTCATCACTAAATAGCAGAGGTGGTTGGTCAGGAGCAAACTGTAGTCACCAAATGGCAAGCAAGGCTTGTGATAGTCAGGCAACTTACTGCATTTGCCTGATTCTCAAACTACTTTTCAGCACAATTTCTGCTTCAGTCAGATCACTGAATTAAAACCAACTCAGTTTATCACACATGTTGATGTTTATATAGTACCTGTCATCACTCACTTAAATGGATAAGAATATGGATAGAGATTAATTCCTGCTCTGTATTTTGTCTTGAAATTTAAATAGTGTTTTTAACTACTAATTCCTGAAGTGTGACACTTTGTAAAAGATCCACCTAAATCTTAACAATATTATTGGTGTTTAGTCCAGGGTTGATTTTCTCTGGAATTATTTATCCAGTGAGCAGTGTTTCAGTGATTTCATCTCTGTTGAGGAAATTAATTTAAGAATTCAAGTGTTCAAAATCCAGATTCTAATGTTGAATCATGTAAATAAAAGATCACAAAAGAAAAGAGGGGTTCATGATTCTTTAGCAAGGGAAGAATAACATGTTGGATTTGTTTTGTCAGTTAAGAACAGTTTTTCAGCAATTGCTGAAAATTGCTGAATCTGCTGTTCAGTTAAATTGTTGAAGGAAAAATTCCATCTTTGTAGAAAACATTTTTTTTATTGGGGGGGGGATAAAATCTATAAATAAAAAGTAATTATTTTATCTGAAGAATGATAAAAAAATTTCAATATTACTACTCATAATATGAACTTGAACTAAGGGATGAGATAATGGATATGAGTTGAAGACTCAGCAGCTCAGGGAAGGGGACACTTTAGTAGCACCACCATGAGCAATGGATGATACATGAGGTTGTATCATACCAATGTATCATATCAATGTAGGGGCTCATATTTTCACAGCCAGATGCCTTAATAAAGGCTTCTGATCCCTCAGCTGTGAAGAATGTCTATAAAAGCCAAGTTCAGACTCCAAGTCATCACCCTAAAGTCACAGATCTTGGATTCAGAGCTGCAGTTGGAATAGGGCTGAAGAGGTAGAGCCATCCTTTTGAGCCATGTCTGGACAATGCCTCTGTTTTCTGTCTTATTTTTACTGGAGGAGATGGGAAAATGCTAGTGGGAAAACTCTTCAAGTCTGGTTTCCAGCTTCTGCAGTCAACTGTGTCTTCCAATCGTACAACTGAGATGAATTTTCTCTTCCCCCTTTTCTTACTAAAATCCTGTTCCAGCTTTCATCCTCTCATGACCAGAAGCTTCCTTTAATTTCTAACCCAAATATTTTAATGGATGTTTTATACCTGTTTTTCTTTATCTGTCTTTCAGTTTCAACAACTCTTGTAGTATCTCTCCCTCAGAGTCCCTACAGGGAACAGTAGCTTTAATTTCACCGGGGGGAAGTGGTGGGGGGGTGTAGAGGGAAACCACTAAAAAAAACCAAAATCAAACAAACAAAGAAAAAACCCCAAAACACAAAAAAACCCCAACTATGCTGGGAAAAGAGAATATGATTGAAATTCAGACAATTTTCTCCTTCTTACTACCAGTCTTCAGCTATTTTGTAAAGTGCCATCAGCTCTGCAAGCTGCATGATCTGCTGCTCTTCAGCAGTAGTGGGGATCCAGATTGGCTGAGGAGGTGATATTTTCTGCTTGTGAAACATTCCAGTATAACAAGAGGGCATTCTCAAATAGTATCCTCTTAAACAAGTTGTATCAATAAATGCCAGCCATACTGCATACTGTTGTGACTGCATTTGCTCCTGCTGGAGTGCTCCATGTGCTGCCAGAGCTAACAGTCCAAAGGTGATGTTGTCCACTGCTACATCCTCCATTCCTTCCCGACCTGCTCTCCAGCACATCCTCTCATTCAAACACTGATGAAACGTGTTTCAAACTTAACAGAAACCAGATGTTGTGTATTCATTGTGTAACTGCACAGCTGAAAAGAGGTTACAAAGTGGCCAGATAGCACTGAGCAGTAACCACAGGAAAGTATTCTGTCAAGTCTCTTCAGATCAGGTAGGATGCAGCCAGTCACTGCCATGGATTTAGACATTTGGGAGGAGGTTAACTTTTATTTCGACTCACCTGTGAATCTCTTGAGTCATCTGTAGAGTATGTCCCTGTGTGACACCACTTGACTCTCCAGGTGAGCTGCATGGCCCCACCACAGCTGTCATGGTGCCTGGGTGGCACATGAGCACCCCTGGTGTGCTGAGCACATAAGGGTATGAGCTTTGGGCATGACTAGTTCTGCAGAACATCCTTCTGAGTGTTCTGGTCACATCTAACCTTCTCAGTTCATGCATTCAGGTGCATGTTCAGTGGGCCAAATTTGTAAACAGACAAATGGTTGCGGAGTTCATATCAGAACTCTATTTAAATGTGTATGACTTTGCATCCAAAATAATAGTTTGTCACCTTTAGCCATTGCTGACAGTATCATTACCTATCCAACATTACTGGGTAAAAAGGATTTTTGATTACAAGATTTTTATTCTCCTGAAGATTTAAGTTTCAAGAGCAGGAATAGTTTTTCAGTGTTCGATATTCAGCCAGACCAGTTGAATTTTCAATAAAGAAATAAATCCAGCAAACACTAAGATGGTGTACTTTGTAAAAGTAGCCAGATAACTCAAAACCTTTACCAGTCCCAAAGTGCAGATAATTTATGATTTGAAATCTGGTGCTATCACCACAGGACCCAGGGAAGAAATTCAAGGGATACAACATATTTCTTTCGTTAGAAGCAGTATAAAATTACCCTCTCCGTTCTGATGTTTGTCACCCATCCACAAAATTCCATTAAATCTTTGCTTGAACTTGTTGGCAAACTTGCTTCAATATCTTCCTGTAATATTGATTGGACAAAGTCAGGGCTTTATGTTAGTGAATGATCTTTATTCACTGCTAGTAATTAACTATTTAATTCTCCCCTCGAAGACTTAAGGTTTCACACCCTCAAGGTATACACTCAAGACAACTGATAAATTTAAAGGTTAGAATTGCCAGAACTATCAGGAAAGTGTCAGCAGATGGATTTACTTTAAATTTATCTTGGTAGTGGAGCCAATCAACTAATAGGATTATGATTGTTCAGAAAAACAATTATGTATTGAACATGTTGCCAGTTGATATAAATCGTGGAACTTTCCAAGAGATGGGTCCGTTACTAGCAATATTTTTGTGGAAAAATGAGAACCACAACATTGACATTAGGGAAATCCTGGAAATTGATAAAAGAAAGCTTTTGTTTGGAGGCAGAGTATCATTTTGGTTCTCACCTCCTGAAACTGAAAGGGGCCCTGTGTGGTTTTACCCAGAGGAAGCTCAAGCCCAGCCCTGTTTATTAAATATTTGAGCTACAATGTTATCTTCCTTGCAGAATCAGGTTCCACGCTGGCATGATTCACCCCAGATGGAGCCAAAGGGCTTGCTGCTGGCCTGGCTGGGTGTAACTCGGTTTTTGATGACATCGGCAGGAAGTGAATCTGCCCCTGTCTTCCAGAGTTTCACGTCCACAAGGATACAGCAAGTATAAATATGGCTTGTCTGTAGTGCATCTCACTCCCTGCCTCGTTTCTCTATTGTCAAGAAGTCCCTCTCCCTGTCTGTAGTAGTTGCATAAACACTTTCTAGAAAGGTATTTTGGAGGATATTCAGTAACAGTAATTAGGGAAAAATCGATTACGTTTCAACTGCATTCTCAGTCCCTGAATGTGCCTGAGATATGACTGTCTTTGAGGCTGATGAGCTATGACAAGTCTCTGCATTTTCCCATTGCATCACATGTGTGCTGTATTGATTCAGAACATCTCCTCCCACAGGCAAATATTGTCTTTTACTTCCATGTGTATAAGAATGTTCAGAATATAGGGAAAAAAAACCAATAAATATCCTAGCAATCTTGTTAGAATTGTGAAAAGAAATTCAAAATAGCAAAATAATTATTCTGTAAAATTCGTGGCATCTCTGGGATGACCTCAGGCTTTTGTGTGTTGGAATGACCTACGTCATTTGCTTCAGGTAGTGCCTCTCATGGTAACCTGCTCTTCTCAAAACCGGTTTAGAGTCAGAGAAAATTCCTGGCTCCACTGAAGTGAATAGGAGTTTTGCTACAAATTTGTTACATACAATCTTATCCCCAGATTTTCAAACATGAGGAGACAAAAATTTGGCTCTTAAATCTCTCTTGGGATTCTTGAATTAGTGGTTCAACTTCCAAAAGCTCTAACACCCACTGATTTCAATAGGAGCTGCTGGAGCTCTGTGAAAAAAAGGTTGTTCATTTCCAATACTAAATATGGATGATGGAATCTTAAAACTGGGCTCCTGTTTTTGAAAATCTT
>VYZS01056168.1:10251-28944 GCA_013400695.1 Neodrepanis coruscans
AAAATAGTCTTTTAATTATATTTAGATGAAAAGCTGTCTCTGAAATAATAATAATAGAAAGTTAAGGATAGTTCATAGCCTATTACCTAACTGACCAACTAATTTGCCATTAGATAAAATATCCCCAAACAGCACATAGGACAAGTTGTATGTGTATATACTGCTCCCAGAGAGCTCTGATAATTGGAGTAATTTCTGCAATATCCAATTTTAGAGGAAGTCACTGATCCCAAGTAAAGTAATTCTTACTGACAATATTGTGGATTTGAAATGTTTTCTGCTGTGCCAATAACACAGCTGTGCAATTACAAATATATCTGTCATTTTTGTATTTATGTTATTAACACTGGTAGTTTGTAGAATTGTATTACTTAGGGCAGTCTATACCTCCATCAAAAAAAGAAAAAAGGAAAAAAATTAAAAATGGAAGAGGATTTGATATGTTATTAAAATCAGCACTAGGTCAGATCTCCCTCTGATAACATTTCACCAGAGCTAACCAGCAAAACAGCAAAACTGGATCTGATCTGAATTTGAATGGGAAACCTCTTGGCATAATGTAAACACTGAGGGAAGTGGTATTACTAGTTCTGTATGTGGCTTGAGTCAATAGCCCTACGTCGGTTTTTTGTTGCATTGGGCTGTCAAGGACACTGCCTGTATTTTGAAAAAACAATTCTGTGGGGTATTTTGCAGAAGAATTAGTTGAGATTTTTTAGCTGGATTTCAAATTGACTGTCCTCTGCTTATCTCTCTAGAAACAGCAAGAGTTAGGGTTGCAAAATATTTTCCATTAGAATCCTTGTTTTTAGCAGGCTTCTAATTTCCTGAACTGTGTAATTCTGATTGCTGAAACTTCTTGAGTTCAGCTTCTGTTGTGCAGTGTGGGGTATAGCGCTCTCTTGGTTGAGCAAGAACTCTTCAGCCACTTCTGCCTGTGAGAGAGAAACTTTTTACACATTCCCCAGCATAAACTGAACCACGAAATTGAATTGTTGTGACCAGAGCTCTGGTAAAAATCTTCCTCCCCCCATAATGGCTGAAGTGTGATGTTTAAAACCTGGCACATACAAGACAGTTGTGAATAAATTATTATTAGAGCCAGATCTTAATACCTCTGATTTTATATTTGCATGGGCAGCAACCCCAGGGACATCACAGGATGTGTTGGTAATAGAAGGTGCCACTGAATAAAAAAAAAGGAGTCCAGAAAGGCAAAGGAGGCAGGAGCTGCCTTCAGTTTCTGCTGCCTTGTAAGCACATCCTTTTAATAGTAATACTGTAAAGTAGTACCAGGACTCTGTCTCCTACATCCCTAGGAAGCAAGAGACATGGATAGTGGGAAGGAAACCACACAAAAGCCTTGTTGCATTGCTACATCAGCTTTCTGCATTTTATTACTGTAGGCAGGGTCTGGCTCCTCATCTGCTTTTTGTCAACACTGAACCCTGTGGTACCCTTGTATGTTTGGGCCATTTAAGGCTACCATAATAAAAACAATAATAAATAACAAATAAGCAACTGGAATCTAGAGCTGTAGGATAGATTTCTTCCAGATCATAATGGAGTGAGTGGTAAAGTCCCAGTGGAGCACTAGAGCCCCAGTTGCTTGCCCAAAAGGCCAGACATGTCTGCAGGACTCTGTTGTGGGGCACACTGAAGTACACAACATGTGTTGTGATGTGTGGGTTGTGCTCAGCAACAGTGGCTCAAATCAGCATCAGAGCACTGCTCAGAGTCAGCTGCCCCTCCTCGTTGTGTTCCTCCACTTCTTACCCATACCTTTGGCCCACACATTTAAAGAGATTTTATCTCTTGGAGCTTTCTTTCATAATACTTGAACTTCTTTCACTTTCTACCTTGTCTCTGGTTTGCAGGAAGCTCCCAGTGTTGCTTAGGGCATTCCTTTCTATATGCCTCTGTGGATCCTACATATTTCTGACATTTAATTTTTGTGGTATGATGCAAAGAGGAAGCATTTACAGGGCATTAAATTTCCCTGATGTTTCATAGTGAATGGCATTTCAGGGTAGTTTGAAGATGTGACAACAATGTTTGCATTGAGGTGTTGGATTTTTCTGTCTTTTAGAAATAGAGACAGTTCAGCTCAAAGGCTATTCTCACTAGCACTGTAACAAGGAGCACCCAAGCATAATCCAGTCCTTGCACTGGTGTTAGCCTGTCAAGCTGTGCTGTGTAGTCAAGCAGAGCTACAAGAAATCCAAATGAAGAGAGAGCTGAAGGGTATTCGACAGACTTTTCCCTTGCTGCTCAGCAGTGGTCAACAGTGTGTAGTCTTCCAAAATTTGGAAGATATTTGACAGGTTGAAAAACTGAAAACCAGATGCCACACCTTTAATGCCAGTTTAGAAATGTGTCTTGTTATCCCTATCTGGGAAGCTAATTCACAGGGAGCTGAAAGTATTTGGCAAAGAAACATATTTTGCTTTGGGCTTGATTTGGGAAGGGGAAAAAAGTAATATTTCCAGTTTTTTAATTGTTCTTTGGCAGACATGGAGCATTGCCTTGCAGGATCAGTATGATTATAGACTACAGTGTGCACTGCAATGAGGATTTAGGAATACCTGCCCAATGCCTGGTTGATATGGTGCTGGTGAGGATAAGCACAGTGCTGAGCTCAGGACAAAGTGGGTGCCACATTTGTCTCCCAGTTTTTTTCAGCTATAAAACAGACATTACTATGTACCATAGTAATGTGCTCTCTGTTCTGTGACATTGTCTTTTAGATCTTGTTACCAAATTTCTCATTGGTAATAGCAAGACTGAATAAAGAAGATTAGGGATTTTTACTACATCCAGATGAAAATAGACATGGCCTGTGTGAAAGATGGCTTTTCAATTTCTTCCTACTTCAGGAAGGCTGATTCCTTTTCTCAGCTTTTTCTCTCTTAAAGGTATGCTCCCTCTGACAAAGTATTAATGTATTTGAAGATCATTCTATCAGGATTCAAACGCATGTAAGCCATTCCACACACACTTTTAAAATTTATTATTTGTACTTTACATAGATTATCTTATTTTAGGATTCCTGAGAAGCCAAAAGCAGGACCTTAGTACTCAACCCCTAGCTTTTGAAAGGAGCCCGCTGTTGACACAACTCAGGATGTTTCGTATGTTCTGGCTGTACAATGCCAATAAAGAAATATGGGAGGCTGGACAGGCATTCTCACAGAGCTTTGAACTGATTTTCTACTGAAAAGAAATTGAACACCTGGGCACCATCGGTGTCCTGAACACTGTGCCCTCAACATGCCTGCAATGAACAGTTCGTACCCATGAAGGGCCCATATTTCAGCATCTCCCAGAGACTCCCAAGGAGAACTTGTGCAGAGGAAGATGCAAGTGAGCAGGATGAGTCTCACATGTAAAACCAGAAAAGGTTATGAAACATCGTTCAGGGCCTCTGAAAGGTTTCCTCACCAAGAAAGGCAAAAGCAGCTCAGTGCGGTGCTGAAATCGCAACAGTTGATTGGCCGTAAAGCCACAGCCCCGCGCTGTTGCAATGTGCACTTTCTGCTGTTGAGACATGCTACGGTAGGAAGCTCTGAGACAGCCACTGAGGAACAGCAGCAGACATGTATCAGGGTCCTTCTTATTTCTGAATGTGGGGTAAAAATGGCTGGGAACAGAACTGGGAAACAAAATTGCCGTAAGATACAGAAGAACAGGGGCCCAGGGGGACTGTGGCTTAGCAGAAGAGATTTTCCTTGCTGAAAACAATAATAATAGAATATTAATAAGATTCACTTCAGAGACACACAGTGTGTCCACAAGGCACTCACAGATGAAGCACACATTCGTGTGCCACATGCCCAATTCATCATTATTTCAAAGCCATTTCACCATTGTTTCTATTATAGCCTATTGAAATAGGCTTAGAAGAGAATTATGCATGGCATATTCATTCTTAAAATGACCTGGGGAAAGAAGAGTATTGACACATTAAAGTGAGAATATAAAGAGTGTTATGAACTCTAGGTGAGTTGGAAGGCAGTGAGGGTTCCTCTTGCAATTACTAAGCTGAAGTCAGTACAGCACTAAATTAGGCAACATTTCACCTTTTGAGCAGCCCATTCTGCTTGTATGTATTGGCACTCAGGAATTAATGTAGGCTGTAGTACCATGTGTTGATGGTTGTACCTAGCCTTTGATAAAAATGTCAAAATGTTTAAAAAGTACAGTAACTTCTAACTCTGCACACTTTTATTTTTCTTCATGCAAAAAACCAATTAAATACCATTAGCCCATATCAGGAAAGATATGAGAGCTCAAATCTGTAGCCTAGATTTAGCCTGACTTCCATTTTGTGATCACCCCAAACCCTGGGTCCAAAAGCTTTTCGCCTAAGATGGAGAATAGTGTCAGTAAAGTTGCTGTAAAGATGCAGAAATGAATAATCTCATCTCTAGAAATATTTAGGAACAATGCCTCCGTATGCCTTCTACATATTTGGTGAACACTGAACTACCAGACTGCTAATCAGGGATGGTTCTGGAGCAGTTGATTTACTTAAAGCATTATGACACTTACTAATGCAATGCAGATCTCTTTTAAGGCCTCTGATGTGTTCCAGAGCTGTTGAACTGCTGTAATTTTTCAATTAAATCGGAAAGATGTGGGACCTAACACTTATTTACAGCACTATAAAGATACATCTTAATACAGGGTTTAATTAATGCTGAAATTAATCACCAAGTGCTTTGTGTTTTCATTAACCTCTATGTTCTACACTTTGATGGTCGGATGGGAAGTGTTCTACTTTGTTTCTCGGCAGTGCTGTGTATTCAGTATTTATTGTCTGTGATAAAAGCAGCTCAGCCTCATTATTATCCCAGGATTTGAGCGACAGTAGAGAATGCATCACAGCAAAGCTAAAGCCTAGCTGAGAGCAATTTTACTATTACAGGGACAATTACTGTCCATTACAAATTCCAGGAATGAGCACAACCATAACTTTAATAGGTGACTATGTTGCAGCAGCATGAAAAGAAAAATGACATCCCTCCCTCAGTCCAGAAGAACAAAGAAATAAAAGACTTTTGGTTGCATGTTCTGTATTAAGCCCAGGCAGTTCTGAAGGCATTTGTCTCTTCAGGGGAAAGCAGCTTCTGTTGCAGTTACATGATTCAGAAGACTATTTCATGTCCTTCTCCTGCCCAGTTAAGCACCTGTACAGAATGCAGTTAGCTCCAGTGAGGCTGACTGGGATCTCTCAGTCCTGTTCCCCTCAGAAATGCCATGTGCTGGGGTCTGACCCTTTGCATTCTTCTCGTCCCAGAGAAAGGATGGGTGTTTGTGTGAACTAGGACAGAGTATAACTGAAGTTGAAAGGGATTTCTTTTATTATATTGCTGTTTAAAAAGCAGCAGCTGAAGCTTACCTGAAGTTGTTTGTGTTTACTTGCTTTCCACAGGTCAATTATTACTGCTTTAAAGACCATTTTTCCAATAGAAGTGAAACTCGGACCAAGAGTCCATTTCAGGGAAGCACGTCCTTATCCAGATAGCACTAAAGTGAATTCCTAATTTTAACCAGCTGCCCAAATGCTGTTGACTCTCCATCTCCTAGAAGAGTTGTTCAGGCAAGAGAATGAAACAGATCAGAAAGAAATATGAAGCTGAAAACAAAAAAATTAATCAATCCATTTACATTGCCTATAACCAGAGAACAGCACAAATGCTGAGGAAGAGATCAAGTACTGAAATTTAAACTGTTTTGTTTTTTTTCCTCAGCAAAACTATTTAATTTAAATAATCTCAAAGTTACAGTTATTATAAAAAGTGTGGACTCAGTACTGTGCCTGTTCCTTTTTAAATATCTCTCTGTATCACAATCAAGTGTATAAAGAATACTGAGAATGAAGGCTCTTGAAGTCTCTAATATCTAACTTGATGAAGGTTCTCATTTTCTTGCAACTTCAGTAATTAATCCAGATATCATAGGAAAAGGGAAACTGTCTATACAGGTTCTAGACAACATAATTTCCAGGCCTACACTTTGTAACTTTAAAATTAATTTGTGTTCTTGAAGTAACAATATTAACATAATTTGTTGCAGAGATTTAATCATATATGACAATTTAGCTACCCAGACATTTGTATTTGAATAACTGTGTAAGGTTACTCATTAGGGCAGGATCTCCAGACATAACCAACTGGTTTTCCTTCCCAGAGTCTGTCGTCCTGTCCTTGAGTTCCCTTTGTGATTGTTCAACAACATGTTGAGTTTATGGCATTACGACCATATAAAAAAACAACAGCATTTCTGAGGGAATAATAGAGAAATTGTCTTCTGTGCCTTATTTTCCAATAGGGGATCAGCAGCTCAAACATTTTTTTCCCTTAGGCATTGTGGCTGGGAGTGACCCTGGGCAAGGGTTGAGTGTGCAGCTCAGGGAAATGGTGTGCTGGGGCACGGCATGGGCACCAGCTCTTCATTCTTCACACACAGTCGTGCCCCATTCAGATGTCACCAAAGAGACCTTTGGCCTTAGAAGTGAAGTCCATGGCCACCAAATGTGGTTCATGAACAATACAAGAGCAAAGAATTGATGGTTGAGACTCCTCACCACTGCCACTGACTTAAGCACAGTTCTGGCCAAGTTACCTGTCTTTATACAGCTCCCTTTGTGGAAAATGGGTAACTGCAGCCCTAAGTGTTGTACTGAGCTCAGCTGAACTATGGTGATGTCCTAACATTAGGGAATATGGTGTATAATGCAATGAAGAAAACAGTGCAAGTGCCCAGAGTCATTAGGATAGACTTTCTCTGATTAAATGACACAAAACCATAAGTGATGAATTTTGATTTGTTTTTAACTTAAAGTACACCTATTTAATGAGTTTTGCACGAGTGTATTGCAGGCACACTGGCTGTTGTCAGCATTTGCATCTGTAAATGTGAATGTTCAAGGCATTATTCAGTGATGCTAATTCTTATTTCACCTCATGGGAAAAAGAGAGGACAAGAAGTTAAGTGTCTTTTTTTTAATTTATTTTGCTGTGTCAGTAATCAAACCAGTTTAAATGTATATTTATTCTATGTTTGAAATAATGCAAACTATTCAGAATGCTATGAGAGCAATGAAAAACACAGGGCTTGGAAAACTGGCAGTTTTTGTGGTTTTGAGTAAAGTTTCACAACCAATCAGCCCAGAATAATGTCCGGTAAAGGCATTTCTGCTTGTTAGTTCTATTTATTTATTTACTTTGGCACTGTGAGCCAAGGCAAGATACATTTGGAGGAAGGTCAGTGAAAGCACTCCAGCTCTGTCTAAGGGTCTGATCCTGCAAAGCACTGAGGGCCTGCTGCCATTGAGGAGATGCTCAGCACCCCTCAGATGCAGTCGTTCTTGCTCAGGAGCAGGCTGGAGGCACTCACAGACCTCCAAGGAATTCGTACAGAAAAATAAAATCAATATTGGGTCTGTTTGACTATGGTTTGGTGGCCACTGGTTTCTGTGTGTCTCCTTCTCTGCTGGTGGCCCTGATCTCATCTGCCTCACTGGAGATTTACCCTTTGCTTGACATTGTGTGTCTTGCAGCAGCCTTCCCACCCCAGCACCCAGTCTGTCCCAGTGATGACACCTGAACTAGTAACGAGCACTGGCAGAGACTCTGAAGGCATTGGACGCAGTCTGTTCTTCCCTGTCTGTGCTTCCTTGTCCCCTCTCCCCAAAATGTGCTAGCACATGTCATACAATATTTTGCTTATGGGTTTATGTTCCTGGGATATTAGTGTGATTCGAGGAGGGGAGATATCCCAGCAGGAATATGTTTGCTCAATCGTTTATTCAATTCAATTGGGGGATTTCCAGCAGCAAAGGCTCCCCCTGCTCAGTTGTCATTGGCAGGGGCTGGAGGATGGCTCCAAAATGACTTGGGTGTTCCCTGGGGAACACAGGCAGTCCTTGGGCTTGGGGTTAGTTGTCCCACTAGTTCTCACCGTCTTGTCCACAGTGGTGCTGAGCCCCAGTGTCGCAGGGAGCTGGGCATCTGTGCCCGCAGCAGAGCCCACCCAGAGCTGCCTGGTACGGGCTGTGCCGGGGCAGGGATCTCTCGTGCCAGGTTCAAATCAGGGGTGCTCTCCTCTGTGGCTGTCGTTTTTGTCCTCGGATGTGACAGATGGAGCAAATACCCACCAACAGGAGGCCTCTGGGGAGGAATAAACAGAAAAGTAAAGGCTGCTTCCCCATCCTGTGCAGTCCCCCAGCCCCTGCCCCACTGGTCAGGTTCTTGCAGGTCTCCCTGCTACTGCAGGCCCAGGGAATATCACATCCCAGGGAAGATTTGACATTTTGTTGTACCAGCCACCAGCCTTGCCAGCAGGTCTTGTGGCACAGCAGTGCCCTGAGGGAACATGTGAGCACAGGGACCTGGCCATGCCAAGGTGCCAAGCAGCAGCTGTTACCCTGGCTTTGGGAGATCGCAGAGGAGAAGCTGCGGCAATTTTCTGAGAGCACTGCCACCTTGTGTCAGTCTATCCAGCACTGTGGTAATGCCACATCCTGGCATGGATCCACAGATGTGCTGCCTATGAGAGATCAAGAGTTCGTTCCATGGCCTGAGGTAGCTGAGGGATGCCACTGGCTCTCTCCTCCAGCGACATCTGTCTCATGACAGCTGCAGAAGTAAAGCCTGCCTGTGCAGCACTGGGCATGACACTCCCTCGCCTGAGCCAAGGGCTACAGGGCATACCACAGGTTGGACGTCCAGACAACAAAAGGAGCCTGGAAAGCCATCAGCAGTTCCAGCTAATAGCTCATGGCTCTGTGCAATATGGGAAGGGAGGCTAGAGTTTGTTTTCCTTCTTTAACCTGAAAAGTAATTTCTAGTTTTCTCCATACTTTCCTCTGTGCCCAAACAGATTCCTCAGAACTGCATGCTTCCATCATGCACATTCTGCACTACATTATTTTAATGGCACTGTCACTAGGAATTGCAAACTTTCTCAGCTCCCCCCTGCGCTGGTGAAACATGGCAACATAAGGAACATCTGTTCTCTTACCCTTTGCTGGAAATGGGAAACATCATATTGCATTTTTGTTATTAGCCTTATTTGGATGCCAGTGGTTTTTTCCTAAACACATCAAGGCAACTGAATAACCTTAATTGAGTACTACAGAAAAAGCATGGTTTCATGCAAATACAGCTGCCAGCATAATTATTAGGACAATACTCGACTTCTATTCCTGAGATCAGTTCCAGTTTCTTGGTTTTTATATTGCTCCCTTGCTGCTGAATTTCATTATAAACATCTCCACACAAACCAATCTATATTTAAGCAGCAAACAAGTAAAGTCCTTAATTTTTGACATTAAAAATCCAAACAAACCTTATGGATTACAATTTGCATTTGAGCCTTTATTTATACACAAAACTAATTAGCCAGGTTTCACTAGGAATAACTACCACAGGTAGTCTTACATGACTTCAAACAGACTGCAAGATTTTTAGTGCAATTACATTAAAGAAAACAGATTCCTGCAGCTCCCATGGAAGACGACTGTATGAAATCAATTGATAATTCCCAAATTTAATTGCAATAGATTAATTGTTATCTCATGGTCAACCACAGCATGCAATGGGCAATCAAGCAGAGCACATATAACTCTCTAGTCCACCCATTATATAGCATCACTTCATTATTAAGCTTGAGGGAAGTCAGAGACCAAGAATACAGCAAGGGTACAAAAAGTGGCAGAATCTGCTCCAACAACATTGTTGATATCTTTCTGCACTGCAACTTACACACATCCAGTGGGATATGCACACTTTTAATGAGCCTTCATGAAGATATTTTACTTTTATCTCCTTTAGCTTACTGGAGCATTGCAGAAAACACTTAGCCAGGTGTGGCTTGCTCTATTTTTGGTAAGTTTGCCTAAATTTAGAGAAATCTTTGGTGAAACCTGAACATCAGGCTTCTGGTGTGAATAATAGGAAGGTTTTTTACTCTGCTGATTTAATTAGATTTTATTTTCTTTTAGACCAACAGCAGAGTTCAAGGCTACTTTGAGTCCCCCATGAAGTATGTTTGGTCTAATTCCTAGGAGAGATGTGCTCATTGTCACAGAACAATTGTATCTAGTGTCACATTAGTAACAGTTTCTCTTTAAGAAATGCAGACTGTAAAACCAGTAATCCTGACCAGGTCAGAATTGTGTTGTATCAGCAGAACTTTCGTGGGGAAGTTTGTACAGCACGTGCCTGCCCTGTCTGGCTCAGTCCATCATCTTCACAACTAATAACATTTACTCCAAATTTAAAGAGGCACAAAGTTCAGCAAACCAGATTTAGACTAGGGGTATCTTTACTGAAGTCAGTGGAGCTAATAAACTTGGCCTGATATTTTCTCTTGAGGAACAAATATCAGAACAATCCCTCGAGCATTTATTTTCATTTTTATAGTCATAGAACAAGGCAATTTGAAGCAAAGTGTTGCTGCTTCTCAGAGCAGAAGTCACAAAGAACGTGAAAATCAGGTTTTGGTTTAATTAATACTAGAAGTTTCCAACAGGTTCGTGCTCATTTCTGTCTCCCCCAGTACCTCCTTTCTGAGAAAAAAATCTCCTTGGATACTGTAACTGGACTGGTTATTTGAAGTTGGAATTCTGTATGGAAGATACTCCATGGTAGTAGTGGGGGTATATACTTAGATTTGCTTCATAAAACTCATATTCCCCTAAAGGATGTATTGTTGGTAAAGCTGGTATTGTTGCACATAGTGCAATAGTGTGGTGTAATTCTCAGCTAATCAATTAAACACATGCCTGGACCCCAATGCAGTCTTGCCTATGCCTTTAGCAAATTGAAAAAAAGGCAAAACCGTCTGTGAATGTTTGTATGAATTGATGTTAAGCAGTTGCGCATGTGAGAGCCAAAGACTGTGAAGATGAAGAACAAGAGCCATCCTGACAAGAGAAGATTTGTGTGACAGAGTTTGTTCAATGCTTTGTTTGACCTATTTTATTTTATTTTAACAAATCTACATTAATAATTTTACAGTGGTTTGTAGTTTGAGTACAGTGGGTGCCATGCTATATTTGTGATTTGCTAGTAGAAAACAGTCCTGAATGTGCTATCTGCAGAGTCCAAGTAGAGCATTTGCCTTCCATACAATTCAGCATGGCTTGTTATCTGATGAAGAGAATACAGAATCAAGTCCAATTGGAGCTGAAGTCTATGGCCAACTATTTTATGAATCAAAGAGAGAAATTTCAGTGCAAGAACCTCAGTGTCCTGAGATGCAAAACTGTTGAAGAATCCTATTTTTTAGAACTTTGCAAGGAGATTCCAGTCTTGGTGATGGACCTGAGATTCTTCCTCTCCTTTGATCAAGCTTGTTACTGGGAGTTTGCCTGGGCTGTGACTCATGTGCTTCCAGGCCAGCATCACCACTTGCTCTATGTGACACCCAGGCTACGCTTGACTTCCCCAGCCCAAGCAGGGCAGATGGGAGTCTCTCAGAGCAGCTCCCCTGCAATGTGACAGGGTAGTGCCACCTGCTCTCCTATCTTTTGTAGACCAGAGTTGAGGTGCCAGGCTGAGACTCTGAATACTCCAGCAAGGGTAGCTTGCACCACCAGCACAAGTTGCTCCACTGCAGAGCAGGAAGAGAACAGGAAGCAAGTGGTGACTAACAGTCCACATGCTCTGCTTTTGAGGCAGCAGAGACACACAGCCCCTCACTCAAGGCAAGCTGCTCAGACACAGGCTAGTCCTTGCTGAACTTCATTACATCTGGTGCTGTTCATTTCCTTTCAGTTTTTATCTAGTCTTTCTGGGCTTCCTGTTAGCACCTCACACCATTTGGGACAGCACAGGGCCTGCACTGCAGTCTGCTGTGCAGACCTGTAGGACTAGCAGTTACAGCACTATGATTCAGCTAGAAGTTGTTTTGGTGTATCCCGTCTGTGCTTTTCCACTTCTATTTTCTTCTGGGAGATGTAGTACCAAGGATGAAGAGCTGGGGCACTGAGGGGCCTTAATGAAGTCTATGAAATAGATCCTGTGTTTCTGCTAGACAAGGCTAAGGGAAACAAGCAGCAAAGACAAGAAAGCCACGTGTATTCTACTTTTTCTTCTCCCCCTCTGATAATCTTTCATTTGTACTGATATAACTATTCACTTGAATATTTTCAGCTTTTCTCAGGCCTGTGAATGTTTGTTTTTATAGGGTGAGTTTGTTTGCCAGGCAGGTTTTCCTCAAACTCTCCCAATGCCAGTAATTAAGGGATTATTGCAATTACCTCACTGGTGCAGATATTGAGTATTAGCGCTTAGGCTGAATATGCCCACTTTGATTTCTCTGTAGTGACGCTGGGTAGGCTGTGCCTGAACTCTGCTCTAAATGAGCACAGTGTCATTAATGACAACACAATGGGCACTTTTGTGCTTAAGAAGATTTTTATACCTTAATCCACCTGATGCAAGCTACAGATGCAAATGTATTACAGGTACAATTTACTTCATGGCATTAACAAAACATAAAATGAGATTCAGACTGTGCTGTGAAGTGTTTAATAAGCTGTGGGTCAGATCCTTGGAGCTGGCTGAACTCCTCTGGCTGCAAGTCAGGGCGTAATGCTTTCTTTTCCCTGTCTTGTGCCTGGCACTAGCCTTAATGCTTTGGTCCCTGCAGACTTGAGAGTTCTTCTCATTTACAGTGAACTTCAGGGATCATAAGGAGTGGAAAAATACTGTGGACTTTTTTGTGTCCCTTTTCTCCACACAGCTGCAGTGAGGATGGAGTGGCATGCTGCTGACAGCCACTGCACCATCGTCCAGCTGCAAGGGAAGCCACAGCCAAAGCACACACATCTGCCACCCCACGTGGACACAGTACACCAGCAAAAGTGCTCCTGAGAGTCCTGAGCAGAGGCCTCACCTCGGAGTGAACACTGGGAAGGAGCAGAACAGCTCTGCTGAAACTGCTGCTCTCGTGGTTCAGCGTTTCCAGCACTCCTGCCTTTCCAGGCCTGTTCTCTCAACTGCTGTGCCTTACCACATCTGGTTCTTTCATGTTTGGCCTGAAATGGCCTTTCTCCTAATGGCAGCTTTTCCATTACACACTGGCTCCTGAGGTGACCATAAAATTATGTTTCCCTGAAAGCTGCAGATGCGAAGCTGTGTTTTGTTTTGCATTTCATCTGCTATAATTAAAATGGTGATGAAAATAATCAGGACCTGAATACCCTTGCACTATGGTGAATATAAAGTTCAATGGTCAATATAAAGCAAGAAGTCTGATCCTCAAATTCCCTTGCAGATCATTATTTTTCGTTCTGTGCTTTGCCCTCCTCCCTTTCTAAACCATTTGTTCTGCAATACAAATTGTCCCTCGTCTGCATCATGAGAGGATCCATGTTCTATCTAAGTGCCTTCTCCTCATTCATAGATGACCAGCTGGAAGTAATAACAAAGTCCACAGAGAAATAATCTCTATGATTTCTACAGCCTTCAATTTTTGTTTGTCCTGCTATAGAGGCTGTGTGTTATATACTCCATCCTCACTTGCTTCCTGTTCCTGGCCAGCTGTGGATTGATGATAGCATCTTCAAATTGTTGGACTTCCTCTTCTTGTCTTTAATCTCTTTTGGTTTCAAAATGGCCCCCCACATTTACAGTTACCAACCACAGCAGGCAGATATCAGCAGCTGGTAGCCAAGCAGACAACACTGAGTACATTTTAAAAACAAAAAGACATCTGTTCTTTAGGTTATATAAGAGGATTCAGTGCTAAGATTCAGTGAAACTCAGAGTAATTTCTGAAATATTTGGCATTTAATATCTTAAATGTGCTAATTCTTGACATTTTCAAATTCACATTGCATCCAGTTTGACTGCTGTACTTGTAGAAATAGCCAGTACCACATTTATGCTACATAATGTATAAATTCAAAATGTAGCAAGTGAAAGAGAATTTTATAATGTATGAACTTACTCGACTTGCTTGCAACAGACTCCTTCCTATCAGACCATTCTTTGCCCTATTCCTATAGACTGCAGTTCAGGAAATTAACATATTTTCTTTAGTTAACACCTGTGCTCAAAGCCAGGCTAAAGCAAGTCTAATGTGACCATCCAGTTCTTCAGAAGCAAAGCCACAGGTTATTTTGCTTCCTCTCCCTTTCCCCCTTCATTAAAATCTGGTTTCACAGGGCAAAGAGCCTGACTGAGCAGATGTTCTGAAGAAGTCCTGGCTATAAGCCACTTTTTGTCTGTCTCTGGTTGGTTTAGTTTAAAGATTGTTGAGAGGGAAACGTACATTATTATATAGAGAGATTTCTTCCAAGATACATGAAAAGTAAGAACAAGTCAGGAAATGCAGAATTTCTTCAGTCAAGTGCTACAGACCTCCCCAGCTGAGAGTGCAGACAATGTACAACTTGCAGTGTTGGAGCATTCACGTGTCAAGATCATGAAGATGAGAGGAATTCTTTAGTTTGCTGTTAGTATACACTATTCATGTCAAACTGCTTTTTGAACTTATTTTTATGGTACAATCATGCAATTTTGCTAATGCAGCTAAAATTCTTCATTGTTAGCATCAGAATCTAAACCTGGAGTGGTGGCAGCAATTTTGCTTCTGAGATTTCTTCAACCATAACCTCTTGGTGTGCCTTCAAGATCCTGCAAGTTCTTGCTTTCCTTAGTCCAGTCACAACCCCAGATGTCTATGTTTCAGTATAAAACTTTAGTGTTTTATTGTAATAGTTTTATTTGATGTGTTGTTCTCTACTCAGTGTTTAGTTGTGAGGGAAGTTATGTTTATTACTCACGAATCATGGCCACAATCAGGAGATCTATATTCAGTTCATGATGTTCTACCTGAGATCTCAACCCTGCAGGGTCTGAGAGCCTTGGGCTAAAGCCAGCTGGAGGTTGGTATGATAAGTATCACAGTCTGGTGGAGGACGGGTAGATGGTTTATCTTCTATAATCTGTTATCTCCTCTTATCTCTTGCTTCATTTATAAAATGTGGATTGTGTCAAAAAAGTTCCTTTATCAGCTTGTCTTTAGGGTTCTTTGAGTAGCTTTGGTCCCAACCATCTTTGGTTGAAACCCTCACACCTTCTGGGCTTGATCCAAAATCCTGTCAGGACAAATCAGACCAAACTCTCTCAGGCTTTGGGGAGAGGCTGGGAAAGATTATACTGTGCAAGTCAGATGGTCAAAATGTCCTCAGATTGCCCCAGAACTAACTTGCAGCTATAGCTGTACCTCCTGCCCCAGTGCGTTCACAGCAGAGTAAGGGTCCCAGGCTGAGGGTACAAAATTGATCCTATATAACTCTCACTTCTCTCCTCTTTTTTGACTCCAAAGGGCAGGACATAGATTTTACATTGTATATCACATTTTTCATCAGTAGGTGTCTCTTGTCTGATGCTGTCTTCTGACAAAATAACTCCTGCACCCACTTCAACTGGTTTTGCAAAGCAGCCCACTCAGCCAGGAAGAGTCTCAGCCAGGCCAGTGTTTGAGATGAGTCCACACCACTTACCTCAAGCAATGTTGGCCACTCCAGTGCAATGGCACCCACCTCCCCATCAGGCTGCTGAGTGGCCTTTACCACTGTGGCTTCTGTGTTTAGACTTCTAGTCCTGATGTGCAAACCTGTAGAGTTGGTGCATCAGAACAATAACTAGGAAGCAAGAGGACGCAACAGAGAAGTGCCTGAACTGCTGGACCCCTCCAGTGGTGATGCCCAAAGGTTTTTCTCTTGTATTTCTGGACTTCTAGTTAGGCTATATGTCTCACTAATAAGCAGTTTTGTAAGGCCTTTACCATGAATTTTGAAGCCATGTTTTACATTTTTTTGAGATAGCATGGATAGCAAGACAAAATAGAAGGCCAGAGCTCCTGAAGAAGCTCCTGGGGGTTGGCAAAGATTAGGCTGGATGCTGGTGGTGGACACGAGGGGTGGATGAATTGATGGATATTATAAATATAGTGTGATAAGGGGGCCCAGGGCGTGTCTTTGGAATCTGGAAATTTCCATTAAAGAACTGCACTTTTCCTTTACATCTACTAACTTTGTTTGGAAGCTTTTTTCCTCTCTCTGGTTTTAGGCATAAGTGGCAGCAAGATCAATGTGATGTGATTAGCGTGGTTGTAACAGCCAGTCTCATCTGTCTAGCCTTTGGTAAACACTGTGCAGGTTACACAGCCATTTCATCTCCTGGCTTTACAGAATCCCTCAACTGTCCAGGAAGCACCACAGCTGCCCAGCAGGTGTGGTCAGCAACTGCCTTTCACTACATCTGGGTTATGTTTTTCAAAGGGTTACTTCCATCCCACACACCCAGTCTCAGGACAGGGAGACGTCAACCAAAGGGGAAGGGAGACAGTGAACAGAGAGCTCAGCCTTGTCTCATTGGGTTGATATATGCACTCCCTCTGCCCCCAGCTGATCTCTGTGACCTGTTGATGCAGAAATTGTCATTGGCAACCACCCATGTTGGCCTGGAAGCTACAGATTAGGTTCTGAGAAAACATGATGTAACTTTTCATTCTCATTACCAAGTCCTCATTACCAAGTCTAGGGGGAAGACACCCCCCAAACATCTCCTCCCACCCCTTGGTTCAAGGATTTCAATTTCCACTTAATTGGTGGTGGTGGACAAGATACACATGCTTGATTGGTCACATTTAAATGTGAGCCAGGGAAGAAGTGGTCTCCTCTCCAGGATACTTCATCCTTATTTCCCCATTGAGACTGCACATATGCAAGGCACTGACTTTTCAGAGATGCTGAACCAATGGGAGCCATAAAACCTCAGCTTGTGTTTCAGCCCAGATGTACAATGATTGCCACTGAATATTGCATTATAAAAATATTTCATGGTAGAGAAGGAAAGAATATCCTTTCTCTGATAAAAGAAACCTGCTACCTAGCTTAAGCTAAACAGTATTGTGTTATGTTATTCTATGTTATACTATACTATCAAAAGCTGAGCACTAATTTTTGCCAAATGGTTTAAGTACAGCCTTTCTCTAATGACTTCAGGGGAAGGTAATTTGGATTTATCCCATTGATTTAGAGTTTCAAAGCAATCATGCATTCACACTTCCATAGTCATTACATCTAATCTCATCAATATGAACAGATCACACAAGTAATGTAGGACACTAAGAAATGGGGAAAGTCTGCCCTGAAAGCCCAGCAAGACCTGCCCTTATCAATCCAGGACATCAGTTTTATTTCCAACTCATTTAACTTTGGCTGGTGAATTTATGGCTTAGTTTGCTCTGCTTCCAAAAACGTATCCAGTTCTCTCTGGATGCATGACTAAGGCTCTCTTCTATTGCTGACTCTGTCAACTGAGTACTATCCCTCTTCATTGTGTAATTCTGCCTCAGTTGAAATATATTATTCCCCTTTTACTTTCAAATGAGATATCTCAGAAACAGCATTGGCATCATAAGGTCCAATTAGGTTTCTGGTTTCTGTGCTTTTCCTAGATGAGTTCTAACATTTTGCTAATTTATATCTCCCTTACTCTCCCCACCATCCCATGTGCAGATGCTGCTAGAGCCCACAAGACACACAGGTGAGAGGGCAGGAAAGACCCAGTTGCTCTTTAGTGTGAAAAGCTCCTCAGTTCAGTGAGTTGGTGCCACCACTGAGAGAAGCTGCAGATATACCTGCACCTCAGCCTCATGGATTGGTGTGTGCTGTGGGTGTGAGGCACCTGTGGGCTCCTGGAGCTGATACTCTTGCTGTGGTTGAGATCTGGAACTGAAATGTGGCAGAGGCTATGCCACTGCTGCTATGTAAGCCCTTTGGTGGCATCTGAGAGCTCTGAGCTGAAGCTCAGAAGTGTCCAAAGTACATTTGATAGAACAGCAGGAGGATGAGCAAGGGTCTGTGACTAAAGGGGCTTCTGAGAGAGGCTGCTGGCATTGGGTCTACAACAACAGCTCGTCCAAGCTACACTAGTCTAGTCCACGTTTGAGTATAAAGCTCTTAAAGAGACTAACTACCATTAAACCAGCCAGACTGTTAAAAATTAGATCCAAGGGCTGTGTATAGTGGTGTTACCTCCATAAGGAGATAACCTGTGTCATGCTGAGTCTCAGGTCTGCTGTGACACAATGTCCTGTAGAGTCTCTTTGAGTGCATGGCAGGGAGGGCAGAGCAATTCATTCCCTCTGCTGTTTATTCTTACATATGAAGTATAAGAAGATGTTATGATTAGTGCTAATATGTTCTAAATGGCACCCAGTGTATCTTAGGGGATCCGTGCACATATTCCAGCACAGTGGGCTGTATGGGTTAGATGGCATCATGTAGAGTGCAATTATGCAGATGTGTAGTGTTTCCATAATATATTGCTGTTCTACAAGACACTGTATAAATCTCTGAGTTTGCTGCAAAAATGTCCTTTTTTGCTGTCACTGCCAGCTTGCCAGACTGTTTTGTTGTCTGCTCAAAGCTTGTTAGGGCTTTGGAGTGCTGTGCAGGAAAATCTCTCAGCGAGAAGTGCGTTGTGAATTACAGTCCTGACAACTATCAGAGGGTGCGTGCTGAGGTGTAGCATTAATATTTACTTGGGAACAGATGTCTTGGCTGTTATCCAGGGCACAACTTTGGTGCATTAGATGATAGGGAAAAAAATTCTGCCCGTAAGAACTCAGTCTTTATATAGCAACCATTAAAAATATTTA
>VYZS01056175.1:0-58014 GCA_013400695.1 Neodrepanis coruscans
CAGAGCAGTTTTGCAAGATCAGAAAGGGAGTGCATGAAGCTTAGCAGGAAATTCTCTGTTAAAGGGGTTAGAAGACAGAAAGAACAAACTCTACTGACAAAGTCTCCCAGACTGGAGCTGTCTTCTGGTCTGAAGAGGAAACCTTTCAGATACAAAAGTAATAGAGAGGAGATAACACTAAAACAGGCAGATCTGCAGAGGTTGATGAGTCCACTGCCCTCTTTCCATTTCTGCAGAGCGAGACCTTGTCAGGGATAAAGACCAGGGACTGTGTCATCCTCAGGCCATTCCCTAAGAAACTGGGATAATTCTCATGATCTCCTTTCTGATGAGAGCAGTGTCCTGAATACCAGGGACATGATAGAGCTTGAGGAAGCCGGAGATCCACTAAATCATGTAGGCATTTCCTTTTGGGCAAGAGATTGGAGGACAGAAGAGGTGGGGACTGGCAAATCCTGTGTTTGGTGCATGAGACACACCAGAGGAGTCTGCCAGAGATGAGTGGTGGTGGTGTTGCACAGGAGGAAGCTGGGACAATGTGTCTCAGGGATTCCACTCAGCAAGAGGATGAGGTTCTTCTAGTGCTTGAAGGGGAAGGCACAGAAATCTGTAGCCAGCAGGACTGGCCAAACTCTGCCAAGGCTCCATGTGAGGGAATGAATGCCTCTCTGGTTGGGATAACCTTCCAGAAGGGCTCAATTCTGAACTGCCTTCCTTCACCCCTTCACCCAGGGTGTCAAGCCTTCCAGCTCCTCAGCACATTTTCCATCAGGTTTACAGCAAGTTCTGAATCCTGGTAGATGGAGAACTGACAAATATTTATGGTTTGTCTCAGTGCCAGAGCAGGTCAGGATGTCTGCTCCAGGTCACCTCAAGCAGGGATTGGAGGGGTGAGAGGGATCTGGGATGCCATAGGAGTGTGAAGACACTGCATGGGAGTCTTTTAGTGCAGCAGACCATCTGCTTGGGGAAGAGGCTGGGGGTAGGTGAGGGACCACATTAGAGACACTGCACCCAGCAGGCAGCACAGGGAGAAGTGGAGGTTTCATCCTTTGAATGCAGCTCACGTTGTCAGAGCCTTCAGCAGCTGCCTCTGCACCAGTGCTATCAGATCTCTTAATGGGGACTGGTCCCTCAGGCCAGGCAAATAAACAGCCCTCTCAGGTCATTTACCAGACAGCCCAGACCATTGCAGACCATTCCTGACCAGGAAGTAATTAAGTGTCTTCCTATTTGTATTCTCCCAAGCTCCACTTGTCTGCAAGTGCTTGTTAGTGACAATACCTGCCAGACAGCATTTTGCAGCTGTGTATTGAGCCCCAAGGTCCAGTTCAGCTCAGTGACTGGTAATGAGGCATTCTCTGGCCTCATCTGGAGGCAGTTTGACACACTGACCATTGGGCACCAGATCCATGATGCCACCAAGGTGTTCAAAGCACTGCTGAAATCCACTGACATCGGGGACAAAGCCCTGAACCCTCCCCAGATCTCAGCAGCCTGGGGTATCTGCTTAGAGGAACAGAGTCTCTCCTTCTCTCTTGGAGGAGATGTATGCCCAGTGTTTCTCATCCCTTCCAGTCCCTTGGTGCCAGAGTTTGTAATGATTTTCCAAGGTAACACACTCCCTGTGATATGTAGGAGGGAGGACTCCCTGGAGGACTGGCAGGGCAGAGAGGAGAGGAGCCATATACAGACAGAGCAGTGAGGGTCTTCTGGAGAGTGAGAGAAGGCTTTGTGGACTGTTAATCTAACAGCTGACATCAATTCCTGTGCCCCTGCCTACCTCAGGCATCTTGACTCGTCCCTCCTGGAAGGAGCAGGAGCTGGGATCGTGAGTGCAGACGTGGCGGTACTTGCACCAGTGACACTTGTATGGGCTCTCCACACAAGACAGGCACCTGGAAATGAGAGAAAGAGCAGTTACTTGGCCAGCCAGGTCTCATCAGCCACCAGGGCACACCCTGGGGCTGACAGTCTTTCTCATAGGGAAATACACCTGGCAAACATGGCTTTTGCCATCACTTGCAGAAGGTCTCCAGCTTTCTGCTGACCCAACACCATCAGGTCTCAGGATGGTGATGGACTTGCAGCCTGAGCTGGTTGCCACTGGGATTACAAGTGTCTCATATAAATTAGATAATTTAGCTTTCATTCATATTATTGCACTTAGAAGGATAATAAATACTTGTTGCATTTTGGTCACCCTGTTGCAACTTTTATTCAAACTATCAACAAGTGCTTGGCTTCATACACAAGAGGCATTTCCCAAATCAGGACAAGGGTGGAAACTGCTGAAGCTTTGCTGCCTCCACACTGAGCTGCACCTGTGGCCTGGGAGCTGTGTAGATGTCAGGAGAAGGGGGCAAAATAGTGGGAGGAGTGATGACCATGGAGGACAGTCCCTGGACAGCAGCAGTCCCATCTGGTTAATCCTCCCACAGAAGCCAAACTGGAATGCACCAAAGTCAGAAAGTCAAGGATGAAGCAGGGAATTCTCTCCCTCTTCCACAGGTTTACTAGTATGAGTTCTGATCAGGGTGATGAGGCTTCTACAAATATATAAAATGCAGTCTTCTTTCCTTCATCTAAGCAGAGAAGCAAAGACTATTTCTGCAGCTACCTGGGAAGCAGAGGGCATATTTAGGACATCACCTACTCAGGGTGTAGTAAAGGCCATTCCCTCTATCTTACAAGGTTTTGCTTTCCTGTGCCCAGGGTCTCTGCAAAGTAAGAGCTGCAAACACCTCTCCTGGCTGTGTGACAGCACTGACTTACACCTACATCACACTTCTTTTTAAATTTCATACAATATCTGCTCAGCAACNGGTGAGTGCAGACGTGGCGGTACTTGCACCAGTGACACTTGTATGGGCTCTCCACACAAGACAGGCACCTGGAAATGAGAGAAAGAGCAGTTACTTGGCCAGCCAGGTCTCATCAGCCACCAGGACACACCCTTCCTCAGAAATACAGGGAAATACACCTGGCAAACATGGCTTTTGCTATCACTTGCAGAAGGTCTCCAGCTTTCTGCTGACCCAACACCATCAGGTCTCAGGATGGTGATGGACTTGCAGCCTGAGCTGGTTGCCACTGGGATTACAAGTGTCTCATATAAATTAGATAATTTAGCTTTCATTCATATTATTGCACTTAGAAGGATAATAAATACTTGTTGCATTTTGGTCACCCTGTTGCAACTTTTATTCAAACTATCAACAAGTGCTTGGCTTCATATACAAGAGGCATTTCCCAAATCAGGACAAGGGTGGAAACTGCTGAAGCTTTGCTGCCTCCACACTGAGCTGCACCTGTGGCCTGGGAGCTGTGTAGATGTCAGGAGAAGGGGGCAAAATAGTGGGAGGAGTGATGACCATGGAGGACAGTCCCTGGACAGCAGCAGTCCCATCTGGTTAATCCTCCCACAGAAGCCAAACTGGAATGCACCAAAGTCAGAAAGTCAAAGATAAAGCAGGGAATTCTCTCTCTCTTCCACAGGTTTACTAGTATGAGTTCTGATCAGGGTGATGAGGCTTCTGCAAATATATAAAATGCAGTCTTCTTTCCTTCATCTAAGCAGAGAAGCAAAGACTATTTCTGCAGCTACCTGGGAAGCAGAGGGCGTATTTAGGACATCACCTACTCAGGGTGTAGGAAAGGCCATTCCCTCTATCTTACAAGGTTTTGCTTTCCTGTGCCCCAGGGCCTCTGCAAAGTAAGAGCTGCAAACACCTCTCCTGGCTGTGTGACAGCACTGACTTACACCTACATCACACTTCTTTTTAAATTTCATACAATGTCTGCTCGGCAACACTCAAATGGAGCTATAAACAGGTGTCTGCACAATCCTGGTCATGCACACTCTGGAGATCTTCATGTCAAAGATGTTGAGGGGCTGGAGCTTGTCCAGTGAAGGGAATGGAGCTGGGGAAGGGGCTGAGGGAGCTGGGGAGGCTCAGCCTGGAGAAAAGGAGGCTCAGAGGGGACCTTCTGCCTCTCTCCAACTCCCTGACAGGGGTTGGCAGGGGGGCAGGAGTGACTCAGGTTTTGCTCCCAGGGAACACAGGACAGGATGAGAGGAAATGGCCTTGAGTTGTGTCAGGGAAGGATTAGATTGAATATTATGATGTTGGTTTTTTCATGGAAAAGATTGTCAAGCATTGAAACAGTCTTCCCAGGCAAGTGGTGGAGTCACCATCCCTCAAAGTGGCACTTGAGGACATGGTTTAATGGTAGACATTGTAGTGTTGGGTTGATGGTTGGATTTGATCATATCAGAGGTCTTTTCCAACCTATGATTCTATAAAGCTGCAGGTTCTGAAGTACCTGGAGGGGACTTGAGGGAGGTAAATTTTCCTGAGTCTTAAGTGCCACTGGGGTTTTAATGGGCAGGAGAGAAAAAACTGCCTCCAGCAGATCTTGTCTGAACCCAAGAGGCAGCCACACACCCTCTCCCCTGTCTCTGGGAGGTCTTGCTCAACTCCAATCCACTCTCAGCTCTGGTGCAGCAACTTATTCTTCAAACTCGTAACAAGTGCTTGCTCTGATACATCAAATTAAAAATGGATAGTGTAGTATAGTTTGTCAAGTAAGAAACCAAAACATGCCATAAATATTTAACACCACCATCTCTCCTGCTCTCCCCACCAACACTTGCTTTCTGACACTGTTTGTCAAAGCAGCAGGAACATGGAAATAGGATTTGCCTTTCCTTGTGAATTGCTGAGCCGCAGTAATTATCTGCTTTTGGCACTTCTGACGGCTCAGTGGTGGAGACAGAGCTGCTCAGCCTTGCTCAGGGGTGGATCAACCTCTGGAAGAGCATCTTTCTGCAGGGAATTGCAGATCTGCTCCAGTGGGGCAGCTCCTGAGCAGCCCTGAGTGGCAGCTAAACCCCCAAAAATGGGGTCCAAGGCAGGAAAGGAGCTCACAGCATGGAAAAGATGGTCTTGAGGGAGCCAAGGTGTTCTCTGCTCAGTTCACATCATGCAGGAACCATAAACTCTTGTCTTTCCAGATTGGAGGGTCCAAGCCCATATTGGACCTGACACAGGCTCCTACTGGTGGGTCTGGCAGAATGGGTGAGGACTGGAGGTGCAAACCTATGGGCAGGATCCATCTATTCACAAAAACCTGCTTAACAGGAAGATGAGAGGCCATGTGCTGAGGCCATGACTTGGTTTTAACACAATTCTGTGGCAAACTGCCCCTAATGTGATGCTCTCCCTGCAGAACAAATGGTCTCTATACTCTTGGTCTTCTCAGAAAGGATCTCACCATTCTGGCTATGACACAGCTGACCCCAACCCCTGGTCACCTCCACACCTAACCAGCTTCCTGAGGGACAGAGCAGCAGTGGGTTCTGTGGCAGATCCAGGGATGGAAGGAAATCTGGTATCAAAGGAAATGAACATACGAGTTGTGGACGCTGCAGTTGTAGAAGACGAAGCTGGTGCTGGCAAAGGTCATCCCCGTTTCCTTGGACTTGAGCTGGAGCTGGACAATGTGATGGTCTCCTGGGAAAAAAAGAGACACATTAATGCCTGTTTTGTTAACCCAGTTAAGCCCTGTTGGTCATGCCACTGTCATGAACCTGGAGCTGTCCCACAGTACCTTGGCTGGTCTGTCCTCAACAGATAGAAGAAAGTGCAATAAAATCCTTCTAGAGCCCAGTTCTCCAGCAGGTACATCTCCAGTTATCAGGATTTTGGGAATGGTGGAGTATTTGTCCACCACTGGAAATTATCAAACCTGGGAGCAGAGCCTGGGCTGGATGATCACAACAGGTCTAGGTCATACCTCACTAATTTCAAAAATATGCTGACTGAAGCCATCAGGTAGGAAAGCGAAACTCAAAGAATGGGTGTAGATATCTGGAATTCAGAGGCCATTAAAATAGAGTGTCATCCCTAAAGCTCTTCCTTGTTGATGGTTCATTTGGTGTTCCCAGAAGGAAAGGGCTTGTGGACATTTCTTCCATGTTCACTTACCCCTTTCACTTTAAGGTCCAGTCCCCTCAGCCTTTGGCTGCAAAGAACCCATATGAGTGTGAGAGACTTTCAAGCCACTGCACTTCCAGAAGGATCCATCCATTTCCATAGCAGAACCATTCTCAGTAAAGTCTGCACCTTATCTAATATACACCATTTCCTCATTTCCAATGCTCCCAAACTTCACAGCCAACTATCTCTTCCCACAACCCCAAAATCACAGATCAGAACCCATCACTGTGGGCAATCAGTGGGTGCAGTAATTGCAGTGATTTGATGGGGAAGTGACCCACATTCAACTCAAGACCTGCCTGAGTGGCTCTTTCCCCTCTATTTTCACAAGGGCATATAGTGACAGGACAAGGGGGAATGGTTTTAAACTGTAGGAGAGCAGGTTCAGATTAGATCCATCTGCTGCAGCTCTGGTATAACTGTGCCATATTGAACAACTTCACCAGTGTCTTGCACCTATTTTAAAAGAGGATGTGAGGATTGGATGGCCCCAGGGATCAGACATGTGACAGAGCCACACATCCTTTGGTTCAAATCCAGCCTCTGGCTCTGTGCATGGAGGACTTGCTCTGAGCAGAGGTGTGGAGCATCAGCTGCTGGAGCTGCTAAAAGCAGCAGGTGCTCAGCTTCTCTGAAAGCCACACTGCACATAAATCTCCCTCTCTTGTCCTGCCTTCAGCTTCCACTGCTATTTTTGTTTGCTGGTTGATTATAGCCTGGCCTGGGACACAGGTTCATCCTGAGGAAATAGTTTCTGGCATCTATCTTGGTAGGTAAACACACCTGATAACTCAGTGAGACCTGAGAATGGTAACAACATTCTGGGAGCTTGTTTAGGGGGTGCAATGAAGATCACAGGCAGATGTGTGGACATCAGGGAGAGCAGAGATGGTGGTGAGAGTTCATGCCACTTCATTTTCTGTGGTCTGAGGATCCTCAGAGGCAAATTTTACAGCACATTTTCACAAAAAGCCAAGGACAAGAATGACAGCACCCTCTGTGTCTCTCAAGGTGATCAGCAGGGTTGAGTGTTTTATAGTAATTCCTTCCAAAGAGCCACAGGTGTTCTTGAAAAGAATGGGAATAAAAAAGGGTAGGAAGTTGTGGATGGAGGGAGCATCCTTGGAGACAAGGTATTTTGCAGTGCTGGACTCCTTTAGGAGATGGAGCCAGCAGTAAGTCTGTAACAGTTGGAGCCAGTAAAGGCCAGGAGTAAAGAACTGATCTAAAGGATCTAAATCTGGGACAAGCAGGATGAATTTGCAGAGAAAATCATTTAGATCTGCAGGACTTTCTGGCTGCTACACGAGACAGGATGTGTTGACAGCATGTACAGCCTTGTTTCCTGAGTTGTGTAACACCAGTTTGGGCAAAAGGCGAGGGAATATCCCACATCCATGTCTTGTCCTTGCTAGATCTATGCAACTGCCACTCGGTGGCAGTCTGAAAACACATCGTGTCACACAAACAAGCACCTTAGTGCAGGTGCTGGTGTTGCAGCTCAACGCTTGCACACATGTGCACACAGAAACAGGAAAAATCACGCAGCCCATGCTGGGATGTGCTGCTGTGCATGTCCACCAGCAGGCACCAGCATCCCACCTGCTCTCAGTGCTTTCCACAGCCTGCCCTGAGGCTCCCATGAGCTAAATCCTGCTTTGTGAGTAAGCAGGAGAGACACAGGGGTGTGGGGTGAGGACCTCGAAACACTCATTCATGACAGGAAGAGAGAAGTGATGCAGGTGGAGGAGCTGTGGGATACTCACCATTCTCTGTGATGATCTGGGGCACCTCCTTGGCAGCTGGAGAGATGCACTGGATCTGACTGCCCACCACCAACCCATCCATCTCTGAAAGGTCCTCAAAGGTGCAATTGACTCCTGCTGACAGCTCGGGGACATTGTAGGTCTCCAAGACCAGCTGCAAGCAAAGATGGAGGGAGAGAAGAAAAGATAGGAGAGAAAAAAAAAAAAAAGAAAAGAGAACACTAAGCCAAACAACAGAGCTGGGTCAGCAGGAGAGAATTACACTGGAGAGGTTGGACAAAGAGCCTCTTGCTGGAGAGAGCATCCTCCTTCAACAGAAAGCAGCGATTCAGGAGAGGGATGTGTGTGTGGAGGGGAAGGGGACGAGATGCCGACGCCGACACAAGTGGCACGTGGCTGTGCAGGGACACCTGCACTGCACCCCAGGGCTGGCTGGGTCAGTGGAGGGAGGGAAGTGCTCACTGTCTGTCATGCAAGTGTGGAAGGTTAGGCAGGGAGGCTTTGGAGCCAGCCAGGAGGACCAGGGTTGTGGTGGCCCCAAGGCACGCGGTTTCTGAGGAAGGTGACTGCTACTCACAAGAGGCACTCTGCAGACTACAGAGAAACTGTAGCGCTCCAGTCTAACTCTCTACGGCCTGCTCTCCTAGCATCAGCAGGTGGGGAGCACTCTGTCACCAAGATCCTGTGTGAGGAGAGTCTAGTTACAGCCTTCAGTTCCACCACAACACAGCGCTGTCTCTTAAAGGCACAGCAAACCTCTCCTGCCCATCCCACCTGAGAAGCAGTTGGCTCCAGGGACCTGCCATACTGGGGCTCCATGCATCAAAAAAAGCCACAAAGGAAAAGTCACCCATGGTTTTAGAGTTCACAGCACTCTCTGCAATTGCTGTGTCGTTGCTCATGGTCATGGGAAAAGGAAAACTGTGGCTGGTTTCTACCATGTCTGAGCTCTGGTGAAGGTGGTGACTTCCCAGACCAGCCGTGGTCCTGAACCACAGCTCTCCATCACTGAGGGTCCTGCTCAACTCACCAAATCATGCCTGCACACAGAGAGGCACCCCAGGGGACTTCTAGCACCTGCTGATGACCTAATCAGTAATTAGTACAAATTTAGCATTTTTGTGACCAAACACTAGAGCCAACCACTCGACACAGACACAAATGCAGAGGCTCTCCACACTTGCCTCCTCCACGAGCTATCTGAGGTGACAGCCACCAAGAGGAGACACAGGTGCATGCTGAAGGGTTGTTTCTACCAGCACAAAGAACAGAGGTCAGTCCAGGTGACAAAGCAGGACAGGATGAGAGCATAACATGACTCTTACTGCTCCCACACACTGTGTTTTCCTCACTTAGGCAAAGGTTGGAGCTGTTTCTTCACACAAAGCAACATCAGGGAGAAAGGCTGAGCAGATAGGCCTTAGCCCTGGCTGACATAAAGCTTTTGTGAGAGTAGGTTCATTTTCAGGCAATGGGAAAGGAGATATTTTTGTCAGGTAGTAGGAAAAAGCTTTAGTTGTCTGGATGGATTTAACACACAGACTAAATCCATTCTGCCTGCTCATTGACACCCTGCTAACAGTGGAGAAGGGAAAACTGTTGTGTTTATTAAATCTCTCTCTGAGCAAGGAGGATGCAGAATGAGGGTGTGCCATTCAGAAGATCACACCAATGGACAGACCAGAAGTGCTTGGCCACAAATGCCACAAGCCAGTGCACACTCTGAACTGACAAGAAGTCCTACATCCCACATTCCTGCTCTGGACCTGCTCCAACAAGGAAAGAGGAAGCCTTGCCTCAGCAAGTAGCTCTTCTCAGAAACCTCAGAGCAGCAGCCTGATTGAAATGGACTCTGATATAACTTTCCAGGCCCCTGTAAGTGCCCAAAATTTAAAAGATTGGCTGACCACACAATTCTCTGCCTCCACAGGNCCTTAGCCCTGGCTGACATAAAGCCTTTGTGAGAGTAGGTTCATTTTCAGGCAATGGGAAAGGAGATATTTTTGTCAGGTAGTAGGAAAAAGCTTTAGTTGTCTGGATGGATTTAACACACAGACTAAATCCATTCTGCCTGCTCATTGACACCCTGCTAACAGTGGAGAAGGGAAAACTGTTGTGTTTAGTAAATCCCTCTCTGAGCAAGGAGGATGCAGAATGAGGGTGTGCCATTCAGAAGATCACACCAATGGACAGACCAGAAGTGCTTGGCCACAAATGCCACAAGCCAGTGCACACTCTGAACTGACAAGAAGTCCTACATCCCACATTCCTGCTCCAACAAGGAAAGATGAAGCCTTGCCTCAGCAAGTAGCTCTTCTCAGAAACCTCAGAGCAGCAGCCTGATTGAAATGGACTCTGATATAACTTTCTAGGCCCCTGTAAGTGCCCAAAATTTAAAAGATTGGCTGACCACACAATTCTCTGCCTCCACAGGCAAGAACTCAGTGTCACTGACCCTTTGCTGGAACCCAAGTAAGCCTTGGTAAGGACACCACCAGCCACTCATTCATTGGTGTTCTCCTCCTGGTTTGCCAAGAGACTCTCTGTGGTGGCTGGATGAGCTGGGTCACCAGTTTATCTGGGAATGGGCTGAGAATCCTACCAAAATGTCCATGCAGATTATTGGTTAACAGATAGGGGATGGCAACTTCTGATCCAGCAGCTCTGAGCTGACTCACCCTGGGAGTAACCTAAAGGTAAAAGACCTTTATTTTGTTATAATTTCCCGTCATCCTGAGCCAGCCAGTCCCCCAGGATTTATTCCAACATGAAAGAATTCAGCAGCTACTGAGAGAATAAGGAAAAGAAACCTTGAACTCCCAGAAGAACAAAGAACTTAAGATGTCTCAGATCAGTTTTGTTTGAAGCCTAGGAAAGTAAAGTCACAGCAAAGTTAAGAGGCTGAAACAAAGCAGCAATGATTGGACATGGAGGCTCTGAAAGGCTGATTTCATTGTCACTGAAAAGGTCCCAGCACTCCAAAACCTGTCACCTGGAAGGTGTCTGGCAGCTGCATCCTGAGCAATTCCATTTGGACCTTTCAGGGTGTGGGGCTAATGACCAGTTTGTCCAGAGACAGAGCTTTCATGACCTGGGTTGCCAACTTAATTCCAACCCAAACTAGTACAGTCAAAGCCACAGAGCTCTGGTAGCCTGATTGGAATGGGTCTCTGCCTGTTTGGAGCATGTTGGGATCTCATCATGTAAGGTATTGGTGTTACAAGTCAGGAGAGAAACCACAAGCTGGTCAGATCTTCAGCAGAGATTTCCTGCCTCAAGCCCAAGATCATCTGCTGCTCTGCTGGTGCTCAATGTGTGGCTTTGTTGGCTGCTAACTGAGTAGGTCAAGGCCATAAAGGTTGTGCTGTGGATGGTCACAATAGAACCTTGAAACCTTGGAACTTGGGTCCATGAACATTGGAACCCCTGCATCCTGCTCTGCTGTCCAGCTTGTGCTGGAGCTGGAGCAGGGTGGAGTTTTTGGTGGCTTAGAAGGAGATATTTCCATCCAAGGTGGTGGGAACTTGGAGCTCTCTGAAATAACTCATGGTATCCCTCACTTGTCTTTCTTCTAGAATGCAGTCTCTAACCATGACAATGACCTTTGGCTAAAGGCATAAAGAAATCCCTCTCCCAGGGAAACAAACAGCTACACTGGGTGCACACAACACTTGCAAAGCACTTCAGACCTGCCCTCAGCTACTCACAGCAAAGAGGGAACTTCTTTCCGCACTTCTAGACAGGGAATAACCAAGGCCAAAACATCCTCCTGGGATAAATCTTTCTCTGTGCCACAAAAGTCACCGGGGAAGTTACTGGGCTCTGGAGAACCTCTTGTCTCAAGCTGCCAAATCCTTCCCAGTCAGGCTAAACCCAGGCTGCACATTCCTGGGTCTGTCACACAGCAGGGGCAGACCAAACCCGAGGGGGGGGGGGCAGGGGTTAGCATTCCTCACCAATACGTTGTACTGGGACACGGAGATGTTGTTGGGATGCACGGTGAGCCGGACGCACTGCTTCATCTCCGAGGCGAATCTCCGCGGCTCACTGGAGCGCTCACACCGCTCCTTCCTCGTGCACCTGGGGAAACAGGGGACAGAGAGGATGGACAGAGTTAACACAGAGCCAGGCTGGGAGGATGAGGACAGCTCTAGGACATGGGAGGAGTGACCAGTTTAGATGGAGAGTCAGCTCTGTATTGTTTGAAACTGCGCTAGAGGAAAACAACACTCGTGTCCCAGTGTGCTCCAACTCATGGAGTCCCAGAGTCATGGAATATCCTGAGTTGGAAGGGCCCCCCCAAGGATCACTGAGTCCACCTCCTGGTCCTGCACAGGACAATCCCAAGAATCCTACCATGTCCCTGAGAGTGTTGACTCCAGTGCTACCAGCCATGGGATTGCTCAACAGGATGGGGAGTAGCAAGGACACCATGAAAATAGGGAAGTTGATGGATGGAAGCCCCATCTCTCAGGGAGAACACACAGATTCTCTTGATCTCTACCCACAAAACAAGTACAGAGTAACCTTCTCTTGGGCAAACCCCCAGTCCTGAAAACTCTCCTGTCCAAGGGCAGTGGGATATCTTAGGCAGGGATGTCCTTGTAGAGAAGCTGCTTTTTTGGCCCTGCTGAAAATGCTGCACATCTGTGGTACCTCTGGGTGCTGGTACCTCTCTGCTGGGATGGGGCCACCCTCCAAGCCTTTGCTCAGCAGCTGCTAAGCAGTCCCTGTAGATTAAAGAGCTATTGGCATCTGGTTTGAAAATGCCTGGCTAGGAGTGCTAAGGGTTGAATCTTAAAAATTCTGCTGTTCCCAATTACTGCCAGTTCAGTGCAAGTGGGAGGTGCACACATCTGGGCTGCACAGACCCATGGAGCTCACACCACCCACTAACTGTAGGTGCTTTCAGTCCTGCCACTACCTCTCACCTCACCTATCTGGTGTTGACACAAGCCAGCAATGTGAATTGGTAGCTTTTTGCCCTGTTTCCATCCAGATGTGCATTTGCTTAACATAAACCACATCTGTATTTCACTCCACATGTGCTGCCATGGCCATTGCTTCAAGGAAGGTGTCTGCCTGGAAAATCCACAGGGTTAATCCAAAAGGACAACTCCAACTGCATGCCAATTACCTTTTGCCATTAAGTTAATGTTATAGACTTGCAAAGGGTGTCTTCAATGGATTTTGTTATTAGCAGTGCTATTACCCCCCATTAAAATCAGCTATAAAGACCAAGTGTGGCTGTTAAATTATTCACCTGCTCCCAGACTTCAGAATTTTACTTGTGAGAGCACGTGCGGCTACTGGAGGGTTAGTTCCAAGATAACTCCTCAATGTCCTTGTTTCCTGGAGAAGAGACTGCACCTCCTTGTATGGGAATTTGCAGATGATCCATGGAAACACATGCAAAACCAATCCAATATATGGTTACCCCTAATGCTTGGGGTGACCTAAAACTTTAGGGCTTGGCTTGTCTCTAGCGGCTGACACTCAACAAAATGAACACCCCAACTTCAAACTCCAATTTCCCCATCTTTCTGGTAGAGGAATTAATAATAGGGGCGATAAAGAAGGATCTCTGCCATTCNTCAATTTTCCCATCTTTCTGATCGAGGAAATTTTGCATTGGAATTAATAATAGGGATGATAAAGAAGGATCTCTGCCATTCTCAGCACGCTCTCAGTTTTGCTTTGCAGGTTTGAGAGAGCAAGAGCAGCATTGCAGCTCCTGCTCTCTGTTCCCCAGCAACCTTCATCCCATTAGGTCTCCTTTAGTGCTGCCAAATGCTGCATCAGGAATTTTAAACAGGCAGAGTCTCCAAAGGGTTGGACCAGTAGCCGATTAACTGCTCCCAAAACTGTAAGATCCCTGTGGTGGTATGAAATCCAAATGGCCAAATGCTGACCTGAGATTTTTCTAAGTACTTCCATAAAACCAATAGCCACAGCAATCCCACTGAAGCTCCACAGGGTGTGGGAACTCGTCTCCAGAGAATAGCTTGGAAGGAAACCCTTCTGGGCTCCATGTCAACACACAAGTGACCAAATTCTTCAAGGTGTCCTGTTCCCTTCCTGTTGGTTTCCTCCAGCTGCAGCACGACAGAAACATCTGGATTTTCTAAAATTAAATGGGCAGACACCCAGGCTCAGTTCAAACCTATAGATTAGGCATCTAGGAATGTGGTTTGTATTCCTAATCCTGCCACTGAGCAGGAATATAATAATCCACATTTTACCTTGATGTTTCTAGGTCATACACATTTAAGACATAAGTTTTTTAGACCAAAACCTCACTCTATATTAGATTGATGTGTCTTGCAGCTGCAGCCTTAATATCTGTCATAAGGTGTGTTGCCATCCAAATAATGAAGTTATGAAAAACCAAACCAAACTAAGCCTGATTTTAATAAAATGTTAAGGTTGCAGTGTCAGAGTCTCAGGAATTAGGGACAGCCAGACTGAAGGTTGCTTTTGCACTTCCAAATCTGCTCTCTGCACTCAAACACTGCAAGCTGGATTTTAATTACAAGATCACATATTATTATCCCTTTTTTCCACAGTGACCTCAATTTTGCCACTTCCAGACTTTTGCCTTTGACTGTCTGATTTTAAAATGGTATTTCTCAATTCAAAAAACCCAAAACACCCAACTGTGCCCTTTCTAGAGTGATGATGGGGGAGTTTTGCCAAGCTGAGCTGGGCTCTGGATCAGGGTTCAGGCTCTCAGGTCAGCGCCACAGCAGTACCATTCACTCCAGGTAACTGCTGCATAAATCAAGACCAAAGGGATGGAGTTGCCTGCCAGTGAGTTTTGCAGGTTTGTGCATGCAGAAAACGGTGGGGAGGGCTCTCCTCCAGAGCCTTTTGCCCATGGTCTCCCCATCTCCTCTTCCACTGTGTACCCTGAACTGGAGCAGGAGGAGCACCCTGTGAGCTGACACATTATGCTCTCCCTGGGTGTCTGCCCAGCACCTACAACTGAGGTTCTTCAGAGGCAAAATGTGGTGGATTTTCCCTGTGGTGGCTCATTCTGAAGGAAGGGAGATTTACATTGGATATCAGGAAGAAATTCTTTACTGTGAGGGTGGGGAGGTCTTGGCACAGGTTGCCCAGAGAAGCTGTGGCTGTGGCTGCCCCATCCCTGGAAGTGTCCAAGGCCAGGTTGGATGGGGCTTGGAGCAATCTGGGATAGTGGAAGGTGTCCCTGCCCATGGCAGGAGGTTGGAACAAGATGATCTTTAATGTCCTTTCCAACCCAAACCTTCCTGTAATTTTGTGATTCAGAGAAGGACAAAAAGGTACCTGTCATAAAGCTTCCAGTCTTCCTCTGCACTGCCAAAAATGTTCTGCACTCCCCCAAGAATGGGGTGAGACAGCAGAGAAAATTGTTTCAGCATGTGCATAGCAAAGTGTTGCCCTCCAGCATCAATCTCAAATCCCTGAATGGTGGAGGCTGAGATGCAGAAACAAATGTGACAAAGCACCCAGCTGCTGAAGGCAGCTGCCCAGAGGGGACATTGCAGCCCCAAAAGTTCAGCAAACTGTAAATAAAGGCAAATGGGACTTTTAATAAATAAGTACTTCCAGACACGAGTGGCTGCCTTGTAAAAGTGGCCACCTGGAAGGCAGCTGCCTGCACTCTGTGAGAGGGATAATGAAATATCCCAACTCCAACTCCCTATTCCTGTTGTCTCTGTTGAGAGGATGTATTTTGGGCCCTGGGAGATTCCTGTGACTCTGCTGCGCTCTCATCTGATGTGTCTACTGTGGTTCATGAAGAAAAAAAATACCTTTTACTGCCAATAACTATTTTGCTTGAATAAAATGTCTGTAACTCCAACATGCTGGGAATGACAACGTGCCGAGATCACTTCCCACTGCCATATCCCCTAATTCACTGCTATTCATGCTATAATTAGCTGATGTGTAACTCCCACCCAGCGGCATCACATTACACTTAAGGCTCCTAAAAGAGCATATCCCACTCCTGAACTTATTTGAATGAGATGATGGTGCAGACACTGCACTTCTCTGTGTGTCTTAATAGCAGCTGCAATTTCATTATCAGCTGCTTCTCTAACAATTCTAAGTGTCCTGCTTTGTCCAAAATCATTAGCACAAACACTAAGAAGCTGGTCCTACCACTGAACCATGAGGAATGTTATTTCTTCCTCATCTCCCATTAAGAATAAATACTGCTAACCCTCTGTTCACCATCCACTAACCAATTATTTTAATAATGTTAAATTAATACTTTGTGCTTCTGCAGCGTCTCTCATCCGAGGATCTCAAAGGGCTTTGCCTGGAGCTAATTAAACTTCATGATACCTCCATAAGGTTGAAATATTACCAGGTAGAGACAAGAAAGGGAGGCACAGACACGTGTGTGCCTGTGCCAGAAAGCAGAGCAGAGCCCAGGTCTTCTGAGTATGAGATGAAGGTGCTGTTTGGGACCAAGGAGGTCATGGCTAAACCCCAGAGACCTAAAGCAACCTGCTGGGGCCGCATCCTGCCAGCACAGGCTGCAGAGGGACCAGGTGCAATTCCAGCTATGCAGCAAGATGTTAAGGGCTCTTCAGCCTTGCTAGTGCTGGGTCAAACCAAGCCCAGAATCACTCCACCACCACCAAGATATGTGCTGAAATATCCAAGAATGAAAGGCTTAATCTGAAGCCCAGAAATCTTTGGGGAGGTTAAGCCCAGACCCAAGAGCTCCAGGCACCTGGATAGAGCAGGTAAAAGAGGGATTGGGTGGGGTACACCTTCATGAGCAAGTTCTTTGCTTTCCCTATGTGGGAATCTGAAAGCAGGGCTGCCAGCTGAGGCCCTGGGCAACCTGTCTAGTGGAAGGTGTCCCTGCCCAGAGCAGGGGTTGAAACTAGATGTCCTTTAAGGTCCCTTTCAACCCAAATCCTTCTGTGATCCTGAGCCATGTGTGCCATGGATGTGCCTCCACCTGCCTTTGCCACTCAGGGAAGAATCATCTCCATCATCTCCATCATGCTGTAGTAGAGAAAAAACCCAAAACAACACCCTACACACAAACCCCCACAACCCCCCAAACCCATGACAATCTAGTTCCAACCCCTTGCCATCGACAGGGTCATCTTCCACTGTCCCAGGTTGCTCCAAGCCCTGTCCAACCTGACCTGGAGCAATTCCAGGGATGGGGCAGCCACAGCTTCTCTGGGCAACCTGTGCCAGGGCCTCCCCACCCTCACAGCCAAGCATTTCTTAGCACCACCTCTGAAAGTCCTGGGGAGAAAACCAAGGAGGGAGCTTCCCTAAGTCTTTTTTTTGTACTTTATTTTGGGGTGTTTTTTTGGTGGAAATGCAGACAGAAAACCAGCATATAGTCCTGAATAAGCTTTTCCTGTTCATAACTGTTGAAAAAGAAGATATGGATTCTGTTTCTTTTTTCTTTTTCATGATTTCCCCAGAAGCAGACTAAAATATCTGAATTTTTTAATATGAGACCAAAAAAAAAAATGCCAGTTTTCTGGCAATGGAAAAGGTCTTATCTGCAATTTTGCTAATTAATAACAAATTTCAAGACAAAAGAGTGGTGGTGATTGGATCTGATCAGAAATTCCTACTCAGAAGAGATGGTTTAGGGTTTTTTTTTCACAAATGGCAATTAGCACAGTACAGATTTATTTTTTTTTATTCAGGGAAAAAATACCACTAAAAATGAACTTCTAGAAATAAATTCCAAAGAAACTCATCCCTTTTGGAGAAGCCTCACCATTTGATCCACAGAAGTTTTCTTTTCACTGCTTTTTCATTGCAAGGCTCAAACTGAGCAGTGAGGTGGGTTAGTAAGGAAGAAGAGGGTCACAGACCATCTGTGTTTGATGGCAAAACTGAGAGACAATTCAATGGTTTGGGTCAGCCCAGCAACCCAAAGTGACACCCTTCCACCACCTCCAAACAGGTAATTTGCCAGTATCACTCTTTTGCAAATGGTTTTGACATTTCATCTTTCCTTTCTGATTCCAAACAGTGACATTTCCTGCAGGGGATAAATTCTCTCAGCCTTTGATTGAATAATTCCAGCCATCCTTTCTTACACCTTCCCTGTAAGGTGCTGGGGGTGGCAGGTGGGATTCACACCAGCAAGGAGAGGTCACCAGGGCAGGATGGGATATTTGGATGGGAAACAGGGTTCATGTTCCATCCCCATTTTCATCCCCAAGCTGCTCATTCCTAAGTGTTCTGTGGTGTAGGGTCACTCACACTGAGGTCCTCAGCTTGTGCAAGATGGAAATGTTGCCCTATCCCACTCCTCAACTCTTCCCAGCTGTGTGTTTTCAGCTTGGGCATGATTCCCACCCTTTTCTCACTTTTCTTTAGCTCTTTCCCTTAAAATTCAACCTGTTGCCTTCTCTTTTCCTCAGATTATCTGTCTGCCTCCTTCACTCTCATCACCACCTCCAGTGGTCTCCTTGTCCAGGTATGTTGGACAGATCCATGCAAGAAAATTCAGGAGGAGGCTGGAGAGGATGAAGGGGAACTTTCAGGGAAATCTGATTTAGGACTCAGTTTGAGAACCCTGAGTAGCTCAGATGGCCCCATCTCTCCTGGATCAAGACAAGTGAAGACAAAATGATTTTCCATTTCTTTCATCTCTTCATTTCCAAGGGGGAATCTGAGGTTTCTCAGCCCGGACAGAGCCCATGGCAAGGCAGCTGTACCTGCAGTTACCTGGCAAGAGTCAAACTGAACAGGATCCTGCATTCCCAGCTCAGCCCAAACCAAAAAAAATGGGAATCTGAAATCCAGCAGGGGGTGCAGGCGTGGGGCAGTAGCAGCTCTCCTTGTCCTGTCCCTGGAGATGTTCAAGGCAAGGTTGGACAGGGCTTGGAGCAACCTGGGATAGTGGAAGGTGTCCCTGCCTATGGCAGGGGGTGGAATTGGATGAGCTTTACAGTACCTTCCAACCCAAACCATTCTGGGGTTCTACGATTTCTAAAAAATGAAATAATGGGTGTTTATCCAAGTCTTTGGTCTTGCATTTTTTCCTGGGAAAAGGTGGGAAAAGTTGGAGCAGGCACAGAGCCTGGGAGGTGACAGGGACAATTCTGACATCACTGTAGCACATGGGTTTCCCTTTCTCTACATAAAGCCAGGACCTTCTATCAGGGGGTCCCATTCCCCAAACAAACACCAGTGTCCAAATCCACCTTCCCAGCATCACCCAAGATTCCCAAGCCCTGCTCTACCCCAAGTCCTTGCTCTGAGGCAGGAGGAGATGCATTTCGTTGAAGCCCAGGTAGGTCTGAGATGCCTTTTACAAGGTGATCAGCAGAGGGAGCTCGGTGGAAGCCAAGAGCAAAACCTCTAAACGGCATTTTCATCCAGGCCTGGGGACAGGGGTCTGGAAAGGGACTGCAGGACACAGAGATCTGTGGCTCTGGGAGGCTCTGGAGATCCGAGTTATCTGGCTGTGATGGTCTGAATCAGTCTCATTAGCCTGGTCCCTCTTTCTGTATGTGATGCAATTTGACAGCTTTGTTCTTTATTGAGGAAAAGTTTTTTGATTTCCCAGTTGAAAAGAAGGGTGAGATAAGAACAGAGCAATTAAAGGAATCTGGGGATGGAATCAGAGGTTTGTTTTAGCCAAAGTCTGGCCAACGTGCAGAGCCAGCTTTGTGTCTCCTGAGATGGTTTTATCACAAGGGGGAAACAAGGCTGGGGAAAGAGGGAGCAGCTGAAATTTGCCTTTCCCTCTGCTGGAGCCAAAGCAATTTTCTGGCCAGAGCCAGGAAAAGGGAGAAGATTCAGTCCCACTTGCATGTAAAGTTTAAGGTCAGTTTTAGCAATGTTTTGACATTTCCAGGCTCCCTTGGGGTCCTAAGAATAGGAATGCCATAAATGTCGAGATGCAGAAAAAAACTGACCTTAAACTTTATGTGGTCATGTGGCAAATGCCCCACTCCCACCCTGTCTCCTCCTAATGGCCTCCAGGTTGCCCAAAGCATAGCTGGAATTTAGCTTTCCCTGACATCAGGGAGTTAAATTTTACCCACTGCCCGGGATACTCCATTCTGAGAAAAGCACGAGATGCTACAGGAAAAGGGATAAATTTGAGCTGAGATAATGCACAGGATCATTCCTGGGAAACCTGTCCTGTCAGTGAGAGAAGGGCAAGTTTTCTCAGCACATTGATATGTAACTGAGGAAGGAGTAGGATCGTTGTTTCCATTTCTGGGAAAAAAAAAAGCTACTGTTTGGGCAGCAAAGATGAGCTGGGAAAAGGGGGGAAAAGCCACCGGGCAAGTTGAAGCAGTGGGGGTTTTAATGAGTGGTATTTGGGGACTCAGAGATCTGTGGATTCTTCCAAAGAGACATGGAAGAGGTAACTCAAGAAAGCTGAAATTCACTCTTTAGAGTTTTGCATCTCCCCAAGGCATTTTATCAGCGACCACAAGCCACAAAAAGTTTCAGACCTCTAACCAAAGCTCACCCTCACCCCTGCTCTTCCCGATGGTCCAGCGGGGCACTCCTGGGGTGAAAGAACCAGAAGTCCATCCTTGTCTTTGAGCTGCAGTTCAGCGGAGGAAATTCTGCCCTGCCTCTTTCCCAGTTGCCTCCTGCTCGCCACCACCGACCCTGTCACTTCGCCAAGCAGAGGGAGGATGCTAATTGCTCTGCCCGCTAATCTATTCTAATGCATGGTAATAGAAGCCGAGTTTCTGCCCTGATAACTCTCCCGGTTTATCCTGCAGAACGGCAATCCCACGGCAATCCCCCCGCCCGCCCCTTATCTCTGTCCCCAGGTGGGCTCCTCCCTCCAGCCCAGCAATTGTACGAGCCCACCCTCGGAGCCCCACGGGGCGTGGGTGCAAGGGATTTACTTCTCCATCTCCCGCCCTACAAAGCCAAGCACTCCACAAACAGCATCCCTCCCCCCTGCTTTGGGGGATTTCACGCCCCTTCTCCTTCCCCTCTCCCCCTTCCCCAGGTTTCCAGCGCTGCGGATTGTCTTGTCCCTGCTAATCTTGCCTGGGGGAGGCTGGGTTGGTCCAGCAAATGCAACTTGCTCCTCGGCCCCAGCCGGTGAACAAAGGTTCAGAGGTGGCCCCAAGGACCACCCCAGCTCACGCATGGCTGGGGTGCAGCCACTGACAAGCAATTTGTGTGTACACATGTTTGTGCCTCTGCGGGCAGATCCCTGATGAGCATTCTGATGGCTCATTCAAGCCTGAGATGAACAGGAGCATTTCACATGCAAATCCCTGGAAACTTGGAGCCTTTGTCCAATGAAGAATTGTAAATCCTTTCCTGGCCCGCGGGGGAGGAGAGTGTGGAAATGAGACAGGGGGTCTGTGGAAGGTGATGTTGAAATACTCTCCTCAGATGGTTGTGTTCAGCATTACAGAAACGTTCTGTTCCTCCATGAATCAGACTCAGGGAAAGGCTTGGGCTGGAAGGGTCCATAGAGATCACCCAGTTCCAAACCGCTGCCATGGGCAGGGGCACCTTTCACTACCCCAGGTTGCTCCAAGCCCCATCCAACCTGACCTTGAACCCTTCCAGGGATGGGGCAGCCACAGCTTCTCTGGGCAACCTGTGCCAGAGTCTCACCACCCTCACAGGGAAGAATTTCTTCCTAATATTTAATCCTAAATCATTCCCTGCTGTAGAAGCAGTCTGAAAAAAAAAAAAAACAGAATGTGTGTCCTACATCTGGGAGGACAGGTATCACCTGCCTCCATCCACTGATCCTTTCCAACCTCCTGCAAGGGTCAAAGACACAAGGAAAGGACATCTCTGGGGCTGCAGGGCTTCTGGTTTGCTGCCCCTTCAATCACAGCCCTCCAAGTCCTTTTGCTGCTGAACTAACCAGGCATGACATGAGTCTGGTAGCTTAAAGCAGGAGGAGAATCTCAGAGCACAAAATCCCAAGCAGCAGGCAGAACTCCTGCCAAAGGCATGTGAACTGCAGCCAGTCCACGGCACTGAGGTGACCTGAGAAAGAAATCACAGGAACCCGTATGGAATCTGTTTTCTGCCATCTGCCCATAAAAGCTTGAGCTTCAAATGAAGATGGAAAAACCCCTGAGGACTCAGCTGAAGGCTACCTGAGTAATACAAGCTTCTGTCTCTGAGGAAGCAGGAAAAATAACTTTCCCCACACTGAATTCACTTAGAGTCATTTTAAAGAAAATTAAAAAAAAAGAAGAAAGCGAGAGAAAGGGAACAAGGTTGCTAGATAAGGCAAGTAATTAATGAACAAAATTACTTTTCCCAGAGAGTATCCTATCATGGTGCTTCCTATTCATGCTAATAATATTTGTGAGTGTTTCTCACAACCTGAGTAGATAACACCTACTCTCTCCTATGTTCCTACATGCTCTCCTGTGCAAGGGCTGATTCAAATAATTTGTTCAAAGGGGCTGAAGTTCTTTGTTTGTGGCCTGATTCGTGGATTCTTTGTGGGAGCTTCTGTCTAGTAACTCCAAAGAAATGAATTTGTTTTTTGCCCTGTCACCGTGGTCCAAATGCCAAATATTTGTTGGTAAAGGTGATGGGAGGTGCCCATGCCTTTAGAAAGGTAAAATTTGGAGTGTGCTGCTCCAAGACTGGGGCTGATCCAGTTCAGTGGTCCTGAGGCTTCCTCAGAAATCTCTGCCAAAACTTCAGAGAAATCTGGAAGTCCCATGAAAATGGTCAGAGAGTTTTGATGCCACTTCAGCCTCAACTCTTAAAGGGCAATGAGGGCAGGAAAACTGCAAATGAGAAGCACAACATCCGTGTTCAAGGAGCTTTGCCAGGAGTTTGGAGAGCCATGGGAAGTACACTGTAAGACTTCCAGACTCAGCCAGCATGTCACTTAATTGCTATTTTACTGTTAGCATCTGCTGTCCTGACTTTGGGAAGCACAGCAAGAAGAAAGAAAACATTTCCTCAGGATAGGCTGATCAGACTTGAACACTGTATATCCAAATCCCACACCTCCAGAAATGTCTTGATCCTGAGCATTTTTACCCAGGAAGGTGCAGGGCATAGGGGACCCTATAGAGTTTCTCAAACCAGAATCTCCCAACCCACCCACCACTCCTTTTGTCCTTTATCAGTGTTTCCTTTTTCACATCACTGTTAAGCTCCTTCCCTTTCCTCCTCCTCCATCCATCTGCCCATGTCCCCCAGGCAGCAGAAACAACAGACAGTGACGTGTGCTGGAGATCCAGTATTTGCTGCTGGCAGAGACAATCCCACCCTCCAGGTCCAACCTTTCCCCATGCTCTGGAGCAGTACAATTAGCAGCCAGAAAAACCACAGGATAGCACAGAGAGAATCACACTGAGTCCCCATTACATGCAGACCTGGAAAGGGAGGTCTCCAGCTGCCCAATGGCTCTGGTTGGAGAGGAATTCTGTGCTGGGAATTAAAACTCACTGAGGAAAAATAAGCCAAGGAACCTGTTAGTCCTGGCTTGGCTTTCCCTGTGAGGTGTGAAATCACCGTGGTGGGATTTGCTGCCTGAAGGAGACAGGCACCCATGCAGTTCCACCAACCCCACTCACACCATGTGTGAAGCTCCCAATCCATCTCTGAGCTGTTTGTCTCTTTGGAGCAAGGAAAAAGCACAGGCTGAGCTGGATGCACAGCCTTCAACAGGTGAGCTGTCTCAGAGATCATAAATAAAGGACAAAATGTGTTTACACGGTAGTTTTTAGACCCTCACATGACTGATGCACAGGTTTTTGATCAGAGCTACAGCTTCCCAACTACTTAAGTCAGCATTTCCAATTCCGACAAAAATAAGATCCTGGGAGTATGTTTCATCCTGACTTTCACAGCTCAGCTCCTTTTAGGGAAGGGAATTGGGGGACAGAATAACAAGAGGGAAAATAGGGCAAGAAGGATTTTAATTTTAGTCTCACTGCCTTTCTCTGCCCAACCATGCTCCAGCCAAAAAGTCAGAAAACAAGCTGAGTTTCTCCCTTCCTAAGACTCTTCTCTCTGCTAAACACTAAGGGCTGCCTCAGGCAGCCTGAACTCCCTCACAGTGGTTGCCTTGCTCTCCATCAAGGAGAGAAAGCTGGCTCTGCAGAGAAGTTTGGAGTTGAGAGAGGATCCATCCAGAGCCAACACTTAAGAAACAGAAGGACTTTGGAACACCCTAAAAATGATCCTTGCTTCATCCCTCTGGTAGTTTCATCATACAGCCAAAGGGTCCTTAGGAACTGTTCTCCTAAACCATGAGGAGCTTCTAGTCTGGTCTAGGACACCCCACTGAGCCTGTCCCTCCCTCTGGAGAGCAGTCCCTGACTCAAGGCTTTGCCAGGGATCTCAGCTAACATTCCAGCTGCAAGGAAAATGATGTTGGCATGTGATGTATGAATTTCCCCTCATCTGTGCATGGCTGGAAGGGATGGGTTAAGCACTGAAAAATTGCTGTGGTGCTGGGAATGGCCTCCAGCAGCTCGGGCTGTCAGACACACAGCAGTAGAGCCATTCATTATGCATTCCAGGTGTCCATCTCCCACACTCATTTCCTTGTTTCCTTCCCTTTAAAAGCACATAATTTCTTGAGGAAACTTGCACAGTGCTGCTCTCTGGGTGCTTCTGGGAATACTGGGTAAGCTGAAGAGCCAGGCTGCACTGGTGGATGTGATGGGAGTAACTATGGCAAGATGTTACTCCTTCTGGCTGTGACAGTGCACAGTAGTGCTTCAACAAAAGCTCTGATAGCATGGATCCAGTGTGGGCACATGGGTGGAAAAGGCTGGGAATGCTGAAGGACTTAAGAATTCAAGTGCAGTTTCATGATGTTGTCTCTCATACATAATCCACCCATATGAGACCTCTTCTCCCAACATGATAATTTGTGACGGACAAGAGTCCAACTATGCCCTTGAGGGGCTAAAGAGTCCTGCTAGACTTGAGGTCCTTCAGGATCAACATCTAAACCAGAATCCTGGATTCAAACTATCCTTCTTATGGGTTGATGACAGAACTCAAATTTTTAGTTATAACTCCCAGTTTTTAGTCTCTCCTCCCAAGTAACAAGTGAAAATGGCCTCAAGTTGCACCAGGGGAGGTTCAGGTTGGGTATTAGGAAAAAATTCTTCATGAAAAGAGTGGTTAAGCATTGGAACAGACTTCTCAGGCAAGTGGAAGAGTCACCACCCCTGGAACTGTTTATAAAAGTAATGGATGTGGCACTTGGTTATGTGGCTTAGTGGGCATGGAGATATTTGGTCAGAGGTTGGATTTCATGATCTTGAAGGTCTTTTCCAACCTTAATGATTCTATGATATCCCAGCACTGGAGAAGCCTTGAACCAGCATTTACACTGCAGATGTGTCCTCAGGAGTGGGAGTGGATTGGCAGATCCAGGAGACAAAGGGTGCTTGGTGCAGGCTCTGACCCCTTCCCCTGCTCCTTCCCCTTTGTTTCCATCCCTACAGCCCCGGGTGTTGAGTGTCATTTGAATCAGGTTCTGTGCATGAGGTGAAGGTGTTATTATTCACACCACTGGTTCCAATGAGATTATCCAGTCTAATGGAGCAGCTTGCATGGACCTCCTCTAAGCCTGAATTTTCACTGTCAGAGAATCCCCAGTCAAGTGGAAAATTAGAAGGAGAAGGGAAGAGGGGGTTGTGGAAGGGAGTGAGGAGGGGATGATTAAGTTCTCTAGAAATTAATTCATAACTAGAGAAATGGAAATAATAACTCCCCAAGCTGATGGACAATCCCCAGCAAACACATTTCAATTTGGAAGCCAGCTTTGCTGCTGTTGCATCATTTGCTTTCTGGCTCATGCTGCTTCATTGATTTAATTTTCCACCCAAGGTGTTGACTTTGTCCTCGGATTGTGGCTCCTGCTTTCTCTCTGCCAAGGCTTGGGCAGCTCAGAGCTCCCTCACCACCCCTGGTTGCCCAACCTTCAACGTCTGGTGTTGGGCAGCTCCAGTGGAGAACACTGGCTGAAGGGATGGTAGAGCTGGAGGAATGCACTGGGGAAGGAACAGGAGGAAAGAAAAGTGGGGAAAGGGTGGAAAGGAAGGAAGGAAAGCCCTCACTTTTTAGTTTTCTTGAGATTTTTTCCACAGGAATGGATCCCAGGACTCAATAGGTTTAGAAGGTCTAGTGCAAAGCTCATATGGTGCTCGGTGGAGTTCACAGCCTGAGAGCACAATGTTCTGTGATCCCACACACTGCCCAAAAAACAAGACAGGGCTAGGTCAAAGTGTGTAGACTGTCAAAGCTGTTGGGTGAAACAACTTCTAAGCACAGTTGGATGTTTTACTCAGAGACATGAGGGCCCACCTCCATGGCATTATTTAATAGCAGTGCCACAAACAGCAGCTTTGTCCCCACTTGTGACAGATGTCACAGTACCTGACTCTTGACAAACTCCATCCCCAGCCACCAAAAGTCACACCTGTTGCCCAACAACTGAATGGACCCTGGAAATGGCAAAATAACAGGGCAGAGGTTTTGGTCCCAAATGCTGTCTTGGTCTAGTGGAAGGTGTCCCTGCCCATGGCTGGGGGATTGGAACTAGATGATCTCTAAGGTCCCTTCTAACCCAAACCATTCTATGATTCTACTGTGAGTTCAACTGTTTGCCAGTTAATGAGAAAGAATTTGGCAGCAGGGGACAATGGATCTCCAGCTGACCCCCTGTATCTCATGGGTTTCTGAGCTCAGAGCCCTTCTCAGCTGCTTGGCAGGGTTTGGACACACATGCACATGCAGCCTCCCCCAAAAAGGCCTTGGAGTGGGGCTGGAGAGAGTTAACAATTGTTTACCTGATCCCCCAGTGCGGTTCAGTGAAATGTTACCGCTTCCCAGAGGCACCAAATATAATTTTGCCTTAAAGGTTAATAGTATTCGACTCACTGAGGGAAGAAATGAGTGCTTAGAAAGCTCTTTCATTAGATCCCAGCCTGCTGCACTTCAGGTGGTACCCAGGGCTCTGGCCATTGAGAGGAATTGGCCTCTTCTGGCCAAATCCTGCTCTCCCTCTCCTTCCACCTGCACACTGGCAAGAAAGATCTCTTCCCAGGGATTCAGAAGTTTCTAGCAGTGAATTTAAATTAAAGGCACTATTCATGACCTCAGGCAAGAATAAGCCCCTTGCTCATGAAATGCAAGTGATACCTCTGTGCTTTGTGGGCATTTATTAACTGACTAACAATAAATGCAGCAAAAGTGAGAAAAAAAAACACCCAATTTTTCAATCCTTGTGGCAGGGAAAAAGCCGAGAGTCCTCACAAGCAGAGGCTGCCCAGCAAGAGCTGCCCTGAGCCAGCCCACCCCTCACTGAGTCCCTGAACCTCTCCAAGAACACCCTCAGTAGCATTTCAGGGTACAGTTGCAGGTCAGGGAGTTGGTGACTGGGAAGATGCTTCCATGAAGAAGCTCATGAGCTTTAAGCCTCTCCCAGAAGAAAAGGATGCTGGAAAACAAGGTTTCTCCTAGTTTATGTGTAAATATGCCAGGTGCTTTGAGTCACTTGCTTTCTGCAGCCACAGAGGCTTTAGCTCAGCTCTGGAGTGAATGGTCAGAGAGAATCTGATCAGGCAGACACTGTCCAGGTCCTCCTGTGGGGTGTCTTTCTGTTTATTTTGAAGCCTGTTTCAGGGTGGGTTTTTCTGTCTGAATGTTCACATTCAGTCCTCCCAGGCTGCCTCTGCATGTGAACCAGGGCCAGCACTGGGATCCTGAGGGATGACAGGCTCTTGGGAGGCTCTTCCTTCAGTCTTTCTTCCAAGCACAGCCTGCCAGGTCAGCTGTGGGGACACCAGACTGGCCTGAACAGATTCAAGATTGTGTTTAATTGCCAGTGTGTGAGTCTGCAGCACACATGAGACTCAGAGACCTTCTGCTCCAGTCCTGCTCCTGGTCTCTGCTGCCTGCTGTCTCCCAAAGCCCTCGTCTGGGCTTGGCATAAGTCATGGAACAGGCTGACAGCTGCCCTTTGCCCAGCTGGTAGCAATGGACATGAAGGCAAAATAGTCACTGAGAAGACAAGTACAAACTGCAGGGCTCTTCTCCAAGCTCCATATCTTACAGCCACGCCAGCACAGTGTCTCCTGAGCTCCCAACAGATCCATCACCTCCCCCAGCAGCTCAGGAGGGGATGTGAGCCACAAAAGGCAGCAGCAGGCTCATCCTTTTGCTGCATAAACCCTCCAATAATATGCAGGACATTTCCTATTAACCACCACACATCCAGACAATTACTCTGATTGATTCCAATCAGGTTTTACACCGTGCTTTATCCATCAGCACAAAGCTTCCCTGCCTGTTAATATCATGGAGCAAACCATTCTTAATGGAGGCTGCCAAACTGGACAGCATCAGCATTAGCAGGCACAAGAATTGATGAAGTAAATGCAGCACTGGGATGGCTGAGGCTTTGCAATCTCTGTTCAAAGTGCAATAAAAAATCCATTCGAGCATCCACACAACAGCAATAACTCTCCCTCTGTTCTGAATGAGTTTCTGTTCTGATGGAAAGGGCTGAAGAGACACCTGCAGGTAGATGTCTTCTGCAGTCAGGATTATTATGCATGTGTGATACTAATGGGATAGAGGGAGGGAGGGATGGATGGATGGATGGATGGATGGATGGATGGATGGATGGATGGATGGACTGACAGAAGATCTGTTTCATTCCCTGCTGCCTTTCAGCTGGGTCTGGCAATTTTCTCCCTCTCCTTCAGTTCCATCAGAAATCCTGTTTTCATTGTGGTCACTCTCTTTAACACGTTTGCAGAAGGCACTGTGGTCAAAAGGAGGCTGTTGAATCTAAGAAACAAAATTCTCCATGTAATTTAGAGATATTAATCAACTATTACTTTCTCAAGGTGGGGATGAGAATTAATTTTGTCCTCTATCCCCTGCCCTCATGCAAAAAAAGTCACTGTGCAGCAGAGAATAAGGGGCACGAGGAGGATGCTCTGCCTTGAGCTGTTCAGCCTTCAACAGTTTCTGCCAGAAGCAGCATAAAGTCATAGAATCATAGAATATCCTCATTTGGAAGGGACCCTCAAGGGTCATTGAGTCCAAAAGAAAAGTCCCTATGGGAGACTCTGCAGGGTGAGGGCAACTGGGACCTTCCTCTGAAGGAAGGAGATGGTTCAGTTACTCCAACAAGCAGTTCTGAAGACATTGGTTGGAAGAGCCCTTCCAACCCCAGCTGTCTCTCCCCTGTCCCACACTGATCCTCCCTTCACCAACCTGTTAATTGCTTTACCTGCAGCATGTGGGTACTTTGGCCATAATGACATGTTCCTGCACTCTCAGACTGCTATTAAATAGGACTTTATTCAGACTCATGGGTAGTAGCTGGGGAGTTGTCCTTACTCATCCCATGGCTGAACGGATGCCAGTATGGATTAAAATCTTCCCAGCATTGCATGTTCTTGTATTTTCAGTTCACCTGAACTACAAATTTACTACTGTAAAACTAGAGCCCCAGGGGTTGCTTGTGATCACCTTTAAGAACTGTCTTCCCTCAACATAAACTTTCTGATTACTTTTTTCCCTGACTTGATCAGTTTTCCCTGTTATTTTTCTTTCTTTCCAGTAGGAAAAATACCCAACACATCCAAAGAGCTGTCAATAATAGCACAATAATGCAAAATACTTCTGACCAAAGCCCTGGCTCATTTTATCAGATGTTGAGGAGAAAGAGGAATGGCAAAGAGCCCAGAGCACTGATCAGAAAACCTGGTTCAGCTTATTAATTTAACACCTGGCATTGGCTGCCTTGTGCAGCAAGGTCCATAATATGGATTCCAAATAATTAAAGGAAAGTCACAGGCAGGTACAGACCTTCTGCCTCCTCTGCCAGCTCAGGCACAGCAGGTGGGGGATGCTGACCTCAGATATATCTGGGGGCCTCATTTCTAGTCAATGATTCAATATCTAATTAAAGTATGTGCAGCACCCATGGAGTGATTGGTTGGGGCTGCTCTGAAGAAGCATCAGTTGGAGCAGCACTTTGTGAGCAGCAAATCCCTCTTCCCACCCAGCAAAATCGTACTCTGGTCTGCAAACAGCACCTGAAATACAAATTTTATTTGTATTTCTGTAATAACCTTGAATTGTTCCCTCTGATTTCATGGGTGCACAGATATTTAAAGGAAATAATTAAGGATTTCTGCTCATGGCCTTGCCAAGGAGGACATGGATGATCTCAGGTGCTCAGCCAGACACAAGGAGCCCCAGTTCCTTCTGTAGGCACAAAACACAACATTCAGAGTAGAAATCAGTACATCTGATGAGTGACAGTGCCTGTGTACAATGACACCTATAAGGACCTGGTTGGAGGCAGGGGAAACAAAGTCAGAGAGTTAAAAGATATTCAATAACTTAATTCCTTTGGAACAATAATCAAAGAGCATCTTGAGAAACACTTTCCATCTAAGAAGCATTTCTTTTACCACAGGATGAAAGTCTGTGCTAGGAGTTAGAGGGACTGTGGGGATTTGGGGTGATGCAGGGGGTCCATGGCTATTTTTATCCTGCTACTAGGCTGGGTTTTTTAGTTCCAGCTTCCCTCCATCACCTCAGACACAGCTTAATCTCAGTTTGTGTTTACTTTATAGATTTCTTTCCTTTCTTTCACACTCGGATCATTAGCAATTATCACATGCAAAGAAAGGGGATCCTCAGTACTGAGAAGTCGATGTCTGGAGGGACAAGAAAGAGGAGTCACAAGGAGCAGCAAATCACGTCCCTCTTTGGCACAATTTATCCTGTTAAAATAACTCTTCCTCTATTCCCAGTCTGACCAGAATAGATGCCCACCAACTCATCCCAGAGCTCACAGTGGGCACAGCTCTCACATGACAAGGTGAGATGCACCAACTCCATATTTCAGGTATTTCACAAATCCAAGAGGAAATAAGTCTCAGGTCCAGAAGGATCCACTCAGTAATTCCCTGAAGGCTGCTTGTAGCTCAGCTCAGGCATTTCTCCAGCCTCCTATCTCTCACGACCTTGTCACAATGACTGGCAGGTTGGATTTTAGACCAGCTGGTGGCTGTGACATTGACACACCTCAGGCTGGAATCGTTTAGATGAGAGGATAAAGTTGTCATTCAAAAGCCACCCTTAGTGCATCCCCTTCACACATCCACAGGAAATCCATAAATCCAGCACTTGTCCTCCCTATGTCCAAAACTTTGGAGTCACCTTTTTTCAGAATGTAGAACCTGAGATCTACAGCAGAAACATCACTTGCCCATCGAGCCTCAGTGGCAGAGTTTTAAATGGAAACCAGGAATCCTGATGCCTGGTCTTCAGGAAAAAGACCACTTCATAATAAACTCACCATGACAACGCTGATATAAACTTCATCAACTGCAATCAAAGGCAAGAAAACAAAGGATGAGATCGAGGGAGACAGCAAAAATCAGTGACTGGAGATGAGCTGAGCACACATTTTAATGGGGATTTGGACTCCCCAGTGCTGGTGCTCAAAGGCTTCTGCAACAATCTTGGCTTCCCCTTCCTGCATTTACTGAGCTAATCAAATATAAAGCAACCCAGAGTGGACTGTGGTCCAACAAAAGCCACAACTGGTGAGAGGGAGATGGAGTTTGTGGACAGGACCATGGGGTGGCTGAATAGAAAGAAGAAAGAAGAAAGCATTAGAAACTTTCCGAACACCATCCCAAAGAGCCACACAGGTCAACCATGCCAAGATCAGAGCCAAATCCACCTCCAAAGCCTGCTGGGCAGAGTGAAGAACAGTTTGGTGGCTACTAGTCTCCAAAAGGGTTTCTAAATTCATCCTGGCTGGATTATACTCTATCTCAGCTGCTCTGGGTCAGTACTGGGTGCTGTGCTGGTAAGGCCACGGATCAGGGGGATTTTCTTTAAAAGATGTACAAAGTGATCCTTGAGAGTCTCTTGAAAATCCAGAAACATAGAAATGGCTTCAACAGCTCAGTCCAAATATCCAAAAAGCCATTCATTTTGTCCCTGACTCCAATAGCAGATATTTGGGGGGAAAAAAATAACAAAACCAAGATAATGAAGTGGAAATTCTCCTGTTTTAAGCTCCCAGCTTCCAGCAAGGGCTGGCAAGGGAATGGCCTGACCTGGAGCCTGCACTGATGTCACTGTATTGAGCAGCTCTCAGCAGATCTTTCTTTCATTAATTTGTCTAATTGCCTTCCAGACAGCTGCATTTCTGGCCTCCACAATGTGCCTCACAATGTTGCACAGATGAATGATACACCCTAAGAAAATGTCCTTTCTTCTGTTTGTTTTAATATTCTGCTTGATAATCTCATATAAAGTTCCCTGGATCTTGTGTTAGGAGAAATGGGGAGTAATCATCCCCTATTCTCTTTCTTCATTACACTCATGATTGTCTGGATGTATTGTTGCCCTCTCAGTCATCTCTCTTTTAAGATGAAAATTGCCAAGTCACATAATCGCTCCTTGTGTACTTCTGACAACCCTGAAAAACTCTCCATCACCAATTACCTTTTCTGCTTCATTCTTCACCCATTTTTAGCTCATTTAGAAATACACCAAACACCATCAGCAGACATTCCCATGGGACTCTCCCAGGTATCCCCCTCCCTCAATCATAACCCTTTATTCGTGATCATTATTTCCCATCTTTGAACTGGTTACTAATCTATCAAAAGACTCATCTTCCTGTCTCATGACAGCATAGTTTAAATTCCTAGCTCTGGGAAAAGTATAAATTCCCTTGTATTAACCACATCATCCATATCACATGGACTTTGATTTATTTAAAGAACAATAATTGACTTGTGACACCCACTGCCCTCCCCCAGGCATGTCAGATGCTTTTCTATCAATCTATTCTTAATGGTGGCTCAAGCAAAATTAAGTGGGGGGGGAGAAAAAAATCAATAGAATTGTAAAAAAACAAAATGGTTTGTGTTGGAAGGGATCTTAAGGATCATCAAGAGGGACTTTCCACTAGACCAGGTTGCTCCAGCCTGGCCTTGAACACTTCCAGGGATGAGACATCCACAGCCTGGAATCAGATTTCATGATCCAAATCCCAGTTCTTGGACCCTTCAGGAGCTTGACTTAAAAAAAGAGTATGTTTTCCACCTTTCCTTCCTCAAGTATCAGGGCCAATACCATTAATGAGGTGGAGAGCAGATTTAATAATGTGGCAATTTGCTACCAAACCTTCTCAAAATCATTCAGTGAGTACCATTTTTATGCTCTAAAAGCATTTTTTACTGAACCCTCAGACATGCCCTTTAGAAAATAAACTTCTGGGGGACCCTCATTAAATTTTTAATCACCTATTTTTATGAGGTTGGCAATGTGTTTCCTCTGTTTGATGATTTTTTTTTTGTAATTCACACCCCAGAGTAAGTGATTTTTTATTCTTTTTTTTTCCTTTGAGTGCAACTTCCAGTTTTAAGTAATGTGTCTTCACTTTACTGTTTAAGCAGATATTTTAAATTAATTTTTTCATTCACTTTTACCATCTTTCAAGCCTTTTTTCAGAGGTTATAGAACCTCACAATAAGCCTCTTATAGCCCTTTATTCAAGTTATCATGAGTCACTTTACTCTCATGTCTTTTCCTTTTGACAAGCTGCCTCATTTTGATGTTGTTTCCACTTTGAAGTTGAACTTTACTGTAATTTTTATTTATTTATTTCATTCTCCTTCTACAGGACACTCAATTAGTGCTGACACTTAAACAGCAATGCATTGACAGCTGTGTCCTGCAGCACATCCTGTGAGTAAATCAAGAGTAAATCCAGATTTCTTTCTCTTTTAGTGAGTTTCCAGGTATGAACTCCAAGTGCTGTGGCACATCAGGCCTCTTGAAGTCTCTCATTCCCACATTNTGAACCCTCAGACATGCCCTTTAGAAAATAAACTTCTGGGGGACCCTCATTAAATTTTTAATCACCTATTTTTATGAGGTTGGCAATGTGTTTCCTCTGTTTGATGATTTTTTTTTGCAATTCACACCCCAGAGTAAGTGATTTTTTATTCTTTTTTTTTCCTTTGAGTGCAACTTCCAGTTTTAAGTAATGTGTCTTCACTTTACTGTTTAAGCAGATATTTTAAATTAATTTTTTCATTCACTTTTACCATCTTTCAAGCCTTTTTTCAGAGGTTATAGAACCTCACAATAAGCCTCTTATAGCCCTTTTTGCAAGTTATCATGAGTCACTTTACTCTCATGTCTTTTCCTTTTGACAAGCTGCCTCATTTTGATGTTGTTTCCACTTTGAAGTTGAACTTTACTGTAATTTTTATTTATTTATTTCATTCTCCTTCTACAGGACACTCAATTAGTGCTGACACTTAAACAGCAATGCATTGACAGCTGTGTCCTGCAGCACATCCTGTGAGTAAATCAAGAGTAAATCCAGATTTCTTTCTCTTTTAGTGAGTTTCCAGGTATGAACTCCAAGTGCTGTGGCACATCAGGCCTCTTGAAGTCTCTCATTCCCACATTTTCTGCCCTCCCAACCTTTTGGATTTCTCTCAGCCTGTCACAGTCACTGTCACCCTCTTCAAGTGGTCAATAAACCAGCCTTAACACTGTGCCCCTCCCTAGGGACCCCTTGTCACTTGTGCACAGATTGACCCTATTTTCTTTCTTTGATTTTACATTTTCTGTAACATAAAAGCCCTTTCTTTATCGTTTTGGCCTTCCCTATTGTTCCTGTGTGATTTATGCCACAGATGAGCTTCCTTTTATCAAGGTTTTGAGCTGTGTATCCCATTAGCATTTTCATTTAAAGCAGAGTGTTAGCAAGTGCACAGAGGCAAGTATATATTTAATTCTGTCTGATTGCCTATTTTCAGGTGCCTTGATTAAAAGGGACATTCATTAGAATTGATTTTTGATGTTTTAACTTGAATTTTATCAAGTTTCAATCCAATCACTTTTCAAGGATAAAGGCATGTTAGGACTTCACCTCTAGACAATGAGTTTCAACCTTCAAAGCCTCTTCCCTGCCTAATTTTTATTTAACTTGCAACCTGTTCCTTCCTGTGTCAGCTCCCACTCTTTGAAAAGCTTTCCTTATTCCTTATGAACTTTTCATACTCTGTTTTCTTAACTAATGCACTGAAACACTTTCTCTGTTCCTGGCTTTTCACTTGAGAAAATGCTTCCATGAAAGTGCTGATTTTTAGCCTGTTATCTTAACAGTTTGTGTCTTTCTTCCAGGATTTTCCTCTTACTGCCTCCTTGCAGCTGGGAGCTGTGGCAACATCCCATCAGTGTATTGAACAATACCAGGAAACATTCCCTAATCCTGGGGTTAAATGACATGGTCTGATCACAAACATGTTATTAAACACCAAAACACCCAGTGGAAACCCTCCTTGACCCATCTAATTCCCAAACATGTCCAGGAATTGTTTGAAGGAGTGAAAGCAGCCCTCAACCAAACTCTATTCTAATAACCTTGCAGCAGTTTCCAGTGCCTAATAACATTCCATGGAGTTGTTTTAATTACCACTATAAATATATGTTATATGGACTAGGACCACAGGATTCTTCCCACTGGAATCTGTCTGGATGCCCTATTCTTTGTTGTCCTGAGAAACACATATAAATGCTCTCCTGCTGCCAAATTATGGCTTCAAACTGAAAGAGAGCAGGGTTAAATTAGATATTAGGAAAAAATTCTGCCCTGTGAGGGTGGGGAGGTCCTGGCACAGGTTGCCCAGAGAAGCTGTGGCTGCCCCATCCCTGGAAGTGTTCAGGGACAGGTAGGATGTGGCTTGGAGAAGCCTGGGATAGTGGAAGGTGTCCCTGCCCATGGCAGGGGGTTGGAACTGGATGATCCTTTAGGTCCTTTCCAACCCAATCCATTCTGTGAGATCCATGCCAGTCTCTTCCTGTACAAATATCTCTCCTGGCCCTTCTGAAATCCTCTCCTGCCTCCATTTCTTATTTTTCCAATGAAGGCACAACAGTTGCAGTGTGTTAACCTCAGGATAAGGAAACCCCACAACATTTACACCATAAAATGTAAATCAAGCCAGCAGGACAAGACATCTCATCCATCTTTCCATCCCACAGAGATGGACATCAGTCTGTCCTCCAATACAGTGACCCTGGGCCTGCTCTGCAGTCCCTCCATAACCCTGATCAGATTTTCTCTTCTGTTTGTGTCCATGCTTTTTGGAAAAAGTGAGCCAACCTTCACCCCAAGTATCCCAAGAGAGCAGCTGCAGGAGGGACAGGGCAGGCCAACAAATTCCCATCCACTTTGTGAGAGATGTTTCATCTGCAAGTGGCTTGTACATGACAGAGACAAGTTGCTATTTCAGATATTTAAAGATATGGTATAACAGTGCTTGGCCTTAATTTTGGGCTTCAGCAACCTATTGATTTTTTGATTCTTTATATTATGTTAATGATGTCATGATCATATCACAGCAGCAATGGACTCCTGCAAAGCTCCAGAGTGCAATATTTAATAGATACTGTTAGCACTAATTGATTTTGCTATAATTCATTCTATGCTTGTTTTCACTCTTAAGGGTTTGGAGGTTTTTATCAATGGCAAATTCCCAAAACATCCAGGCAGAATGAAAAAAGTCAAAGCATTTCCTTCTCCTTCTAGTTTTCAATTTGGGAATGGGGGTGGTGGTGAAGGATGACCTCTCTAACTCACCTTAATCAAAAGCAGATTAAGTCCAGCTCTCAATAACTGGACTGATGTGTTTCTGAACAGCTCAAGAGCCCCTCAAATGATATTTTGTCAATTGGGTAGGTGAGTTTATGATATGGATCCATTCTCCTTCCTTTCTGAACAGCCTTTCAAGATCCTAATCCAGATGCCCCATCCCTGCAAGTGTTCAAGGCCAGGCTGGATGGGGCTTAGACCAGCTTGGTCTAGTGGAAGGTGATCTGTAAAGTCCCTTTCAACTCAAACCATCCCAGGATTCTCTGACTCAATGATCTTCCATCTGAAAAAGCCAGAAGGGAATTCTCCTGGTCATCTTTCTGCCTTTGGTCCTTGAGAGCAGAGAGGGGAACAGAGAGCAGAGACTCACTGTTGCCCTCACAGTAGTGGCAAGAATTAACTCCCTTCCACACAGAAAGTCTCTCCTACCCTGAGATCCTGTGAAATTCAGAGCCATTCCTGAAAATAAATTACATGAGGCAATAGCCTTAAGATGGAAAAAAATCACTCTGCTTTCTGGGTTACTCATACACTGGAAGTTATTTGTGACCTTGTTTGCAGGATTGGGGCAGGGTGAAAATGAGGAAGGGATCAGGCTGATTCGCTCTCATCCACGTTTGCATTTTCTCTTTTCCCTGAGAAATGCACAGAGCTAAAGCTCTTGGCAAGGATCCCAACATCATCCTCCTCCTGTTATTAACTGTCTGGCTTTTTAGAGGTGCTGGGTAGAAAAGGGCCAGGGCATCCTGAAGAAAAGCCACCTCTGGCCCTGCTACATCTCAGTGGGGGCTCCAACAGAGATGCTTCTCCCTGATAACAGCTTATCAGGCCAAGCAAACTCTGAGAGACTAGGAGCAGACAAAACAGACAAGTGTTATCTAAACTGAAGTCCTGCCCTCTTGCCCTGCACAAAATAATTCAGTGCTCCTTGGCAGGGCTGCCTGGCATCCTTTCCAAACTGGTGTTGGAGGCAGGACATGTCTGGCTGCCCATTTCCAGTTCCTGAGGTGCCAAGGGAAAAGGCAGATCCTGTTCCTCTGCTGCAGCTGAGAAAGTCTGCAGACAAAACTTGCACCTCTTTGTGGTGAAGGTTTGGGTCTGCAAGAAGACAAAAGGAGTTTTTGTGGTCACTTCTCCACCTCAGCTCTGAGTCACAAACTCTCATTAATAATGCCTCATTAATAAAGCCTCATTAATAATGGTTTTTAACTGAAAGAGGGTTGAGTTAAATTAGATATGAGAAGTTTTTACAGTGAGGATGGTGAGGCCCTGGCACAGGTTGCTCAGAGAGGTGTGGATGCCCCATATCTTGAAACATCCAAGGTCAGGTTGGATGTGGTTCTGAGCAACTTATCTGGTTGAAATGTTCTTTGCAGAGGGGATGGACAAGATGACCTTTAAAAGGTCACTTCCAACTCAGACCATTCTATGATTCTATGATTATTAAAAGTCAAAGACTAAAAGGGCCTCACTTCACCCCCTTTCCTTTTCCATCCAACTGTGGACAAGGTGTTTCAAACACCTGAAGCATTTGGCCTCCTTTCCACTCCTGACAACAAGGGTTGAAGGGAGGGGAGAGAGGAGGCAACTGCACCCAGAGAACAACCTCTTCTGGGTTCCCAAGGTCCTCAAGGGCCAGTGCCCAGCACTGCCAGGCACCAGCACCTCCTGGTGCACACCTGGGCTGGGTTTTCCATGCCAATCCTATTTGCAAGAGAGAGAGAAGTTCTAAATTAAGTCCTCCCTTTTCTGCTCTATTTCTTCCTGACAGCTCCAGCTTTCTGCCCTCCTCCCCAGACCTAGAAATCAAACAAGGATGGGAAAAAAAAGAGAGAACTAAGACCCCCACCCCCAAAATGTGCATTTAGCATCTGCACCAAGGTAACAAGGGAGAAGCCTTCCAGGCATGGGTGAGTTGGGCTGAGATTGTTTTTCTTAACATGTCTCAATTAAAATGTAGATCTCCTTTAGTGCCTGGGGCAGAGGGGCAGGAGGCATTGGGAATGAGATATGGGAGGCAGAAGCAAGACACAGGAGCTTCATTCCTGCCTGTTTAACCCTCTCTGCTCTAACAGAAGGGCACAGGGTGTTCATTGGGGGTTAAGCAAGGAACTACACATGTGTTTGCACCTTGTCAAGTCTGCCAAGGCTCCTTCTGCTTTAATTAAAGAACCCAACACTTTGGCACTGGTGAGATAAAATTACATATATAAGTTTTACTGTCTGGGGCCTACAGTTGTCACATCCAGGTCCCTACAGGACTCCTGCAAGTCACTCCTCATCCCAAGTGCTTTAAGGTTTAGGATCTCACACCCACCTGGGAGGTGAGGAATTTTCACTCTTCTCCTACAACAAAGGGGCTAAAACACAGGGAAGTTAAGGGTTGAAGTAATTGTAGGTTCTGCGTTATTTGATATAATCTTTTGTGTTTCATCAATAGGTACTAGAAGAAACTGGCACCTCCAGAGGGCAATTCAGGGTCACAAGAAATATGTCCAGGAAAAAGTCCCTCTCTTCACTGTCTGCAGAGACAAGAAACCCAGCAATGGATGAGATAAAGCCCATCCAAAGTAACTTGTCTTAAATCATGCAAAGTGTCTATAGCGCAGCAGGGAAATTAATTCTGCTCTCTCTTGCCTAAGGAAAATTCTGTAACCAGTGATCACACTGACATCCCAAATGTACCAAAGGGTCCAGGACTTATTTTCTCTGGTCGGAAACTGTCCCAGATCTTATCTTACAACAGTGTCTTTCAGCCAAGACCAATTCCCACCTCCTCAGGTTACTCACAATCTCTCAAATCCCTTTATCCAGGTTAGGCAGAATCATCCTCCAGCTTCTCCACTCTGTCCCAGCAGACCCTTCAGCACTTCTTCTCCTCAAAGTATTTCTCTGCCCTCAAATTTATCCTTACTTTTTGCCACAAGACAACCAACAAAAAGACGTGTTCATTGCTGATGCATCCACCTGGGCAGGGGGACAAATGGTGGAGGGAAATAATAAGAAACCTTCTCTTCCTTCCTTTACCAGTGGATGCTGTATTACAAGTGGGGCTGCCTCATGTCCTTCAACCCACAAGAAGCCCAGACTCACAGTCTGTTCTTCACTATGATTTTGGCCCCCTCTGTGGCAGGATGGCAAGAAAACATTTTATTTTTGAATATCCTGGTTTCTTGCATCCTGCTGTCTTGGCACCCCAGTCTAATTCTGGCTCCAGGGATGAGTTTCTATTAAAAATGCACCCATTACTGGAAGTTCTTTTTGTCCAGTCTACTTGGCATCTGAATAGGAGGGAAGAAATGTTTTTCCATGCCCACATCTGCCTCTCTCTACTTGAACGTTGTGTTGTGCACAAGGGAGGGTTTTCTATATCCCCTCACAGGCCAGAGATGAGGCTGTTGTCTGGTTCCTGTAATTAATGGAGCTAAAACATCCGTGGCTGACTTGGTAGATGGTTCCTGCTCTTGACAGCACATTGTTCAGAAGCCTCTGAAGGACATATCTGAAGTGGAAAACAATGGAAGACATAATGTTCAAGAAAATGGGATGATGAGTTGCTCAGATCCACTCACCAAACAAAAGAAATACATATTTTTCTGGGGTTAGGAAGAAGAGACTGTGCTTGTAGCAAAGCAAAGAAGATCACACAGAAATAAAGCCCCACAGCAGGATGAGATAATCAGCTTCAACCTCAGAAGCTCCTGTGAACTCTCACAACCTGCCTCCAGGACCATGGTACTACTGAGAAGGGAGATGGAGTCATAGAATCATAGGATACCCTGAGTTGGAAGGGATCTAAAAGGATTGATAAGTCCAACTCCTGGCCCTGCACAGGACACCCTAATAATCCCACCATGTGCCTGAGAAAAACACTTCTTGAACTCTGTCAGGTTTGGGGTCATGATCATTGCCTTGGGGAGCCTGTTCAAAAAATTCCCATTTCTTGTGCCCAGAAGTACCCAAAAATTCAAAAAATAAAATAATAATAAAAAAAGATAAAATCTCTCTGATGCAGAAGCCAAATTGAGAAAGGATTTACCTCTGCATCTCTGCTTGGAGTGCAGGGGAATGTGGGAACAATAGGGAGCATTAGGAGCTGGAGACAGATGTGCTGGTGGCACATGAGGAGATTTGGTGGTGGATCACTGAATGTGGGAGTGAAGACATTAGGATGAAATTCTTGGCTGTGAGGGTAGTGAGGCCCTGGCACAGGTTTCCCATCCCTGGAAGTGTCCAGTGGGAGGTGTCCCTGCCCAGGGCAGGGGCTTGGAACTGGATGAACTTTAAGGTCCCTTCCATCCCAAACCATTGTGTGATTCTGTGGTCTTTGCTCCCTGTAATTCATGTGTTCAGTGGTGTTCCTGAATGGTTGAGCTGTGACTTCTTGTGACCATTTTTGCTTTTTCTGTCCTTGCCTTTCCACATTCTGGTTCCATCCCCAACTCTGAAACAAGACCCCAGGCTGAGAAATGCAGTAACATCCAGTGTTATCATCCACTCTGCTGGGGATGAACCCCCTTTTCTGTGCCCCAGGTCTGTAGCAGCACTCACTGCCTTGTTTTGCTGTTCCAGAGCCGACAGCTGGAGTCAGAAACTGGGACGACAGAGGAGCACAGCCTGAACAAGGAGGCTCGGAAATGGGCCACCCGTGTGGCCAGGGAGCACAAGAACATCGTCCACAGCCAGAGGGTGGGTTTGGCAAACTGTGCACCCCCCCTGAGAGTCCTTGTCTCCATTCCTACAGCTCCAGCCCCTCAGCAGAGCAGCATCTGGGGAAAAACAGCATCCAGAATGCTCTGACATCTCTGAGAAGGCTCCNCTCCTGGCCCTGCACAGGACACCCTAATAATCCCACCATGTGCCTGAGAAAAACACTTCTTGAACTCTGTCAGGTTTGGGGTCATGATCATTGCCTTGGGGAGCCTGTTCAAAAAATTCCCATTTCTTGTGCCCAGAAGTACCCAAAAATTCAAAANTTTTTCCACACACAGGGTGTTTATTCACTTCTGAGACCTGTCACAGGTGGAGGACGGTGAAATATCAGAGAAGCTGCAGTGGAAATGGAAGGCTGATGTTCCTCACCCTGGGGACAGCTCCTTTGTTTTGCCATTTTCCCTCATTGGCAGATCATTGGCTGCAGAAGCACCGGGGAGCATCTGACAGAGAGCAGCAATTCCCTACAAACAGCCCAGAAACTCAGACAGTTCCCTGAATCATCCATATATCATTCCACTCACTGAGTGGCACAACTTTGCAAGAAAGCCCTGCCCTGCTTTATTGCAAATTAGGACATTGGAAGACTTTAAAATTCACAGGAGGAATGACACTGGTTATGTTGCAAAACCCAAGGAATTTTGTCCATTCTGAGGATCTGTGGGGGGAGGACATCCCAAGCCAGGGTTAGGCTATATTTGCTTTGCCAATATCCAGAGGTCTAAAGTCACTTTACATTTCCTCAGGCCCTGGGCTGGTCCCCATCTTATCCACCAGAGAAAACAAGTTTCCAGTAGACTCTGTGTCATATTTGTCAGCCCCAGGTGAATGTCTCAGATAATCCAGGTGCTCAAATTGCAGCAGACAGGAAGGATGGGCACTGAAATGAGCAACTTGTGTAAATAAAAACACCTCTATTTCCAAGTCTCCTTATGTTCTCCATGGACCAGTGTTTGGGCACCTGAATGAAGGCCTTATGTTTCTACTCTGTATCTAAGCCAGGAAAGACAGTCCTTGTAACCCTTGTAATAAGCTGAACAGGGTGGCCATACAGCTTTCCCCTATCCCTGTTCCTTCCCTAAATATTTGCTGTGGGATATCTAGCCATGTCTCTTGTCCCAGAACAAGTGTGATGCTGAGGTGACACATTTGTGTCCCCTACCAGGGAACCAGCACACAGGAGGTCCCCTAGAAAACCTCCCATGTCCCACTGAGCACCTTTATTTCCTTCTCTTTGCATGTCTCATGGCAGCCTGTGTGCTGTGTTTTCACAGCAGCAAAAAGAAACCTCAGAAAGATCTTTCTCTGCAAAGGCTGAACTTTCTGCAGCGCTAAAGCTGAGCTGCCAATGTTTCTGTGATGGAGACAAATCCCAAGTAGGACACCTTAACTCACAAGGCTGCATCAGGAGAAAGTCTCTGCTGGAACCCACTGCACAAACTAATTATCTTCCCACCCCTCCCTGCTGCCCTCTAGCAAAATAAGCTAATCAAGGAAGAAGGTTGTTATCAAAACACATTTACCACACGCCTGAGTCTTATGGGCCACAGTGCCCAGTGCTGTCCCTGAGTTGCCTCAGGCAGGTACAGTCACAGAGATAATCAAGTTGTGAAGGGCAGAGCTCTGCCCTGCACTGCTCAGCAGACCAGAGAAGGAAAAGTACTCCCAAAGGGGACAGGATGGCATTTAGGGAATGGAAGGGTCTCAGTGGTGCCACACACAGTGATGGCTCAGCTCTCCAGGACTGGAGGCTGTTCTGCTCCGAGGTGCAGGGCTGGTTCAGGGTGATTTATTCAATGTCATCACCCATCTCTAGTGAAATGGGATTCCCAGGAGCCTCCATTTCACTCAGGGCTTTATCACCATCAATAGCCATGTTCCCAACCCCAAGAACTTCCCCCTCTCTGGACGAAGAGCCCCGATCTCATTTCAAAAGGCCATTGGAGACCTGTCACATTTGGGGCTGTTTCCTCTGCTCCAAAGGCGAGGCAATGGCCAGGTGTGAAAGGATGGGTACTTTAGCTATATCTCAACAGACAGATTAAAGATTATCAGGGCTCAATGCACCAATGTCACCCCCCAGGGCCCCCCTGCTGCTCTTCCCTCTGTGCCGAGCCCGAAGTGCCGTCTCCAGTTTCAGTAACTACCTGAGAAGAAGTGGGAATCACTCTGTGCCAAGGCCAATTGAGGGAAGATGACTCCACTTTCCTTTGCTATCAGATGGAAGGGGTTCTCAGGCCAGCTGTGACCTGAGAGGAGCCAAACCAAGAGCTATTTGGAGACAAGAAATCCTGACAACTGGTTCACTCCTACCTTTGCCACCATTGATACACTGGCAAAAGACTGATTGGAGGCTTTCAAACCAAATGAAAGACTTCAGATTTCCTGCAATTACTTTCCCTCCCAGCATTTATGTTTTTCTTCCCATCATGGGTCTGGAAATCTCTTGCTGCAATGAGAAATGCCCCCAGATACCTCAGACACAGATGGGTGTTGAACTTAGCAAATGAAATAGCTTTCAGCCTGCCCTGTGATGGAGAAGAACAGCCCAGCTGGCTGCAGATTTCCAAGGAAAAGCAGGATTTGACCTGGAAACCCTTTGTTCTCCATGTGGCTGATCTATCTTTGGAAAAATTAAGACAATTATAATGTACCTTTGGCATGTAGATGGTCTCCCAGGTATCTGAGGGCACCAAGAGCTGATCCATGGCAAGACAATATGAGGGAAGGAAAAGATACAGAAAGGTTTTTCTTTAGAAAAAGGGTCTCAGCCATAATTGTGAGACTCAGAGGATGACTGGGCATTGAAACAGGCTCCCCAGGAAAGTGGTGATGGCACCAAGCCTGACAGAGTGCAAGACTGGGACAACACTCTCAGGACCATGGTGGGATTTTTGGGGTAATCCTGTGCTGGGCCAGCAGCTGGACTTGATCCTTGTGTGTCCCTTCCAACCCAGGATATTCTATGATTCTCTGACTTATTCATCATGCAAAACATCTGCAAATTCCTGCCTCACTGGAGGGGCTCTTGTTTGGGACAAAACAACATGAAGAGAGATATCTGAGGCCCTGGATTCTTTACATGGAAGCTGAGGGTTTATAGGATTAAATCACTCTTTTCTTGATGTGTTAGAGCCCAGAGTGACACAGGACTGAGTGAGATAGTCCATCCTCTTGCCTTGCTGAATCCCTGAAGCCTGATCCATACAGTTGTTCCAAGTGCCCCTTCCCCACAGAGCACTGGAGGAAAAGACTGGGAAGAAAAAGAGATGAGGTGAAGGGGAAAAGAAAGAAAAAAAACACCCTCAGTCTGAAAGACAGTCACAGGCTTTCAGACAGCAGAAAGTCAAGTAAGAAAAAGACCCTTCAAATAAAGGTCTTATTGCAGCATCTGTGGGCAGCTTGGGTTACCTGAGACTCTCTAGTGATTCAGAAGACTTTGACCAAGAAAGTTAAAGCCAGGGACGATCAATGAGCCTGTGCAAGCACCAGGGCATCGAGTTACCTGTGGAGACCAGACACTGGGAGCTGCACTTTGGAACTTTTCCTTTTTTTTTTTTCCCTTCTGGTCTGGCAATGAGTCTGAGTATGGATAACAAACCTCCCTCCCCCTCCACACTGATCCCTCACTCCCCAGAAAACAACTTGTTTAAGTGCCTTTTTCCCCTCTCTATCACGTTATAAAGGAGAATTGTCATTTCTGGGTATACAAGTATCCTGTGGCTACAAGGCAGATGGGAAAAGGTGGAGAGCAGGAGGATGTCACTTCCCAGACACTGGAATTGGTGCCTCCTGACAGAGGATGGCATAAAACCCTTCCAAATCAGGCTGTACTTTCATGGGGAAACCAAAAACCTCTCCTATGACTTCTGAAGTGTCCCATAAACATCACTGCTGCTGCTGCAGGTATCCCATTAATCCAGATCAGCTCAGCCTGAGGAATTGTGTGCAGGAGATTTTGGTCATCCTTTCACTAACCCAGAGCCAAAGGCCCATGTCTAAGACCCTGTTGTCATTACTTCTTCACGGGATGAGGTTGCTTAGAGGACCCCACTGAATCCTATTCCCATGGTTCACGCTCCTGGCACATCACTGGAACTGGGATGCAAAGCCAACCCCGGTGAGGTTCTTGGGTGCCAGAAGGACACACAAAGGACATGAGCAACTCCTCAGAGATGAGGAGAGGAGTGCAGAGAGCAGAGCCAACTCCTGGCTCCAATAACTCCACAGAAGGACAGGCTGGAGATGCTTAAACAAACCCTCTTCCTTCTGCAGCAAATGTCAGTTCCTCTAAACCAACAGTATTTGTTGTCCTGCTTTGCTCAGTCTCTAGAGCTGGTAAGGACTTCTGGGGAAGAAAGAAATCACAGATGCCCAAATGTTCCAGTGTAATGAAGAAAATAGGGGAAAAAAAAGTAATGCTTCATTTCAGAATTATTTTGAAATCTTTAGCAATTTACTAAAAACTGAAATAAAACCCTAAAATGAGAACTTCCGAAATCTTAATGAATCATTCTCCAATTACTAAGTGGAATCAGTCCCTTCCAAAACAGCTTTCAGGAACATTTCTAAATTAAAAAAATAATTGGCTACTATGAGCTGGCGGAAAAAAAAAGTTTTGAAATATCACAAATTCTTCCAGAAAATGGGACTGTTTTCTTCACTGATTGCAATTAATGACCTGCCAGCCAAGGAGTCCCCAGACCAGCAAGGGCAGATTTCCAGAGCAGAAGGAGGCTGGTGCCTGGGGGTGCATCCTCCCTTAAGGACAGCTTGTGCATGTTCAACTATCCCTTTTGGAATGAGCTGGATATTACATGAGGTTGAAATGAGGCAGCACAGCCAAAATCTAGGAGAGGCACTGACACAGCAGAGCCTGGGACAGGCTCCCTCTCTACCCAGCAAGGTCAATGTGTTTCCCTGTAGTGAAATGTCACCTCTCTCCATAGGGATGCTGCTCTTGTGCCCCAAATTTCCATTGTTTTGGCAGCTGGGGTGTTAAACACAACCCAGAGACACTGTGCAGGGCTGAAAACCTGTGTGGTGACCACGTGGACATGGACCAGAGCATGTGCATGGAATAATAGAATGGTTTGGGTTGGAAAAGACCTTAAAGCTCATCTCATTCCACCCCCTGCCATGGGCAGGGATGCCTTCCACTATCCCAGGTTGCTCCAACCCCCATCCAACCTGGCCTTGGACACTTCAAGGGGTGGGGCAGCCACAGCCTCTCTGAGAAACCTGTGTCAGTATCTCACCACCAGTGAAGAATTTCTTCCTAATATCCAATCTAAACCTAGGGAGGAATTATCCCTTCTCCTGTGGTAAAGAGTCTGAGCTACTGTTGCCCCTCTGCATGTGAGAGGGAAAGAAGGAAGAGCAGGGCATGGATATGGATGGAGACAGAGGTAACTTGCCAGGGGGGTTTAGAGGGATGGTCAGATACTGGATGGCATCTTTGAACAGCGCTGCTGATCTGACATCAGAGGAAGCTGCTGAATTCATCCCATGCTTGCAGAAACTTTGCTCTGCTCCCATCCCTGCCTGCAGCCCCGGTTCAGACTGGTGACATTGCTGTGGCCTTGGAGCCAGGCACTGAAGTGCCTCTGTACCAGCTTTTAGCTCTGCAGCCTGGTTCCATCCCCTGCTCCCACCCCAGCCCTCCACCCTCCCCGGGAGACCCCTGCAGCAACCGAGCGCCACATTTTCAATTTACACCAACTAAATGATTCATCGCTGCCTAAAGAGGACTGAACACAGCCCAGGGAGGGGGGAGCAGAGCTACAGCAGGAGGAGGGAGGGGGGGACAAGATCTGGGTAAAGATACAGAGATGAAAAGCTCTGGTGACCAGCTCTGTATTGGCTCCGCTCTTCTCAGGGCAGAAGCCAATCAATCCTCCCCCCTCCTCTCTCCTGCAGCCGTCTGTGGGTCTGTCTGACTCCTTCTCTCTCAGAGGACTCGAGTTTCTCAGTGTAAGGTTAGGACAGCAGAGCTGTGGAAATCAATTCCCAAGCCCTGGCACAGCGCCCTCCACTCAGACAGCCCTGCTCTGCTGTGAGACGATGGGTGGAGAGCCATCCCCAGACCTCTCACGAGGGTACCTTGGAAATGGGGTCTGGGGAGCAGGGGCTGCATCAGTCCTTGAAGTGAAAACGCCAAAATAAAGGAGATGCGCATGGGAGAGATAAAAAAATAACAAAGATATGCAGATTTCACCTGTCCCCCAGTCTACCACCGTTCCTCCTGGTGGCTTATACTGGAGGAGAAGGATGAGTGAACAGCATGGCTTTGCCCACAGACAATCTGGTTCCCAGTCTCACTCTGCCTCAGGTCTTGCACAGCCCAACTGCCTCCTCCATCCCTTCTGCAGGCTCCCATGTCAGTGTGGATGGATTCAGCCATGGATTGGAAATACCCATGGATTCCTGGGTGGGAGGGAAGAGGGAGGGGTCAGCAGTCAGGAGGGGAAATGCTTAAGGCTTGTTTCCCCAGAGATCCTTGTGCAGGAGTTGTTGATGACATATCCCAGTTGAAGAAAACTGTTAAGGAGTCTTAAGAGGTTCTAATGTGCAAAAAATTCTAATAAGAGACTGAATATTACAACACCTTTACCCTGAATATCCTGTGCAGCCAAAAGTTGTTGAATGGGATGTAATTTGTTCCTTGACTCAGGGCTACCTAAAAGGATGAGGAAATTGAGACCCAGAAAAGAACACCTGAGGCTGCACTGAAAACCCCTTCCAAACTAGAACTGAAAATCAGATTTCTTATCTGCAATGGAAAATAGAGGGAAGGAAGAGACTGGAGTGGGATTTCATAACATTTGCCTTCAAACTGCTTCAGAAAAGTCCACAGGGAATTAATCTCAAGTGCACCTGCTGAAATGTACATAAATAAGAGGTGTTTCTCTTTTCCACACAAGGAAACAGAAGTTAAGTGGCCAGAGGGAGGAGGGCACAGGGATGCACCATCAGCCAGGCCCAGGCTGTGAGGCCAAACTTCCCCCCTGAAGGATAAAGACTGTACAGGATTTTTTTTGTTTTAACTGAGTTGAAGCTGCCAATGCCACTCATCACCAGCCATTTCATTTCTAATACTCCTTCACGATGAGCTGCTGACAACCTGCAGTTGTCTCTGCCTCTTTTCCCTCCTTTGGGGGATTTATTGCTGGGTGTATTGATTGCTTGTTGCCACTGACCCTGGATGGAAGAAGATGAAATATCAAACATTACTATGGTACAATCAATGGCCAAATTCATGCTTTCCTAAGCTGCTTGCACATAGTCAGTGCTGTCCCTCCACTGACAGCAAAACACAGAGTGCTCTGTAGGATGGATGCAGGGTAAAATGGAATGGAAACATGCTGTAGAGCTGTACATCACATGGAAATATCCTCAGGTCAGCAGGGTGAAAGTTTCATGGGCTCATACCTACCAGGCCATAATTCAAGACTGGTTTGCCAAGGTTTTCTTGAGCAATTCGAGAGCATGAGTCACTTTTTTGGACATGTTTGGGGATGGAATCCCTAGGTCTGATCTGAAATTAAACAGACTGTCTGGGGTTTGGATAAGGGTCACACAAGCTGAAGAGCACTGACAGAAGGTTGGAGTATGGTACAGGTTTGTTCCCTTCTGGTCTAGAAATGAGAGGGAGCAATATCACTTCAACTGGATCACTGTCTCCATCAGGAGAGTTGGCAATGCAACAGGAAGAATTCAGAGGTGAACTCAGCAGGAGAAGACAAACACACTGCAACAGCAGTGTCCATCAGAAAAACCCTCCAAGGCTGCCAAGGACACTGTGAGACTTGGAGTGACAGCACCCTGTGGAGCCACACTCAGCTGGAGACGTTCGGGGAGACAGATCCAATGCACTTTCCAGCCACTGTCTCTGCTGAGAGGTTCTTGGCAAATGAGACCCCCCTGCCACTCATAGCCAGGAGCTCAGCCAACCTGACACCTCCCTCTCCACTGCTTTGGCAGAGGGCTCTCGGCAGGAGGAGAGCACTGGCAGGGAAAGGATGAAGAGAGGAAACTTCAAGATCAATAGCATCATTAAAAAGTCTAAAGAAAACAAAGCCAGTGAACTATTATCCCAGTCCTGAGGACACCTGGATCCAATGCTCCTTCTGAGGCACTGGATAAGCCAGTCTTACAGAATAATGAAATAATGAAATGAGGTCCCTTCTTGGTCTGTTTTACAGAAGCCCAAGAATGTAGACAGAGACACATTTTCTCTTCATCCTGTCCAGATAAGCCACACAAGCAGTTTGACCCATTTGTGCTCATTTGGCCCAGTTGAGTTGACCCACACAGGACAAACACTCAACTTCAGGGGCAACATTTTCTCACAGTGAACAAACAAATCTCAAGGTGCCCTTGAAAACTGACTTGGAATGGACCCCATGATTCCTCAGGGATTTGATACCTCTCTAAGGGCACTGGAGATCAAGACAAGTCCAAAGGAGGAGGTTCAGGTGGAACCTGAACCTTTCTTTTCAATGGAAAGTTGGAGATGCTGAGACAAGTAAGAGCCAAATTGCCTTAAGGAATGGAAACAACAAAGTAAATATCACCCAGAATAGGGCAGGGCTGGGACAGTGACAAACACCAGCAGGTACTTACGTGTTGTGAAGGACACACCATCCACAGTGAGGGTCTCCTGAGCCCAAGCACTCGCTGCAGGTCTCGTACTGGCTGCACGACTCCACAGGCACCCGAGTGAGCTGCAGGACAAAAGGGGACAACCTGTCAGGCTTTTCACAAGTCTGCAATGCCCAGACTTGATGGAGGTGCCACCCTCCTTGTCTTCTTCCCCTGGTACCTGTCCTCCCAGAGGGACATCCATGCAGAGCTCAGCAAGCCTGGGGCAGACAGAGGGATGTGGATGCAGTTTGCTCCAGAGCTCAACCTGGTGCAACCCCTGCCGAGATCAGCAAGTTCCCTGTGGTCTTCTCCTCATCCCCACTGCCTTCCACCCTTCATTACCAGATGGCCTCACTTGCACAGTTTCTCAGGGAATCAGTGAGTCAGGCAGGCTGTGGGGACCTGGCACCTTGGGAAAACTAAACATGGTGTGATCTTCTGCAACTCACTGGATCTCACTGATCTCTCTGGTTGTGGACCCTGTTGCTTTTTAGCTTCCTGTGAGAACTGAGGCCTTGTGATGTCTTTGTCTCTCTTCCATGACCTCTCACAACACCACTGGTCCCAAAGGAGCATTACCATCACTCTCCATTGCCTGTGCATCTTTTCAACCATCAGTTGTCCCATTCCTGGGGATGCTGCTCCCAGCAGGAAAAGGACAAAGGCTACCAGAGTGGATATTTTCCTGCTGTCACCCTGCTTTTGCAGCTCAGGAGGCATTAGAGGAGAACCTGTAACACCCACCTACTGCCAAAATACTGCATTTTATTAGCTATTTTTCTTTCATTTTTCCCTTTTTAATTAAAGTATTTCAGTGAGAGATTTCAAAGACAGAAGGGACTGCCCAGCCTGACCTCCTGTCTAAGAGACCAGTGCCTTTTGATTCCTCTTAGGTTTTGTAAGCCCTTTACATCTTTTGAAGCCACACATACAATTTGGGCCCAATGACCTGATAGTCTCTTTTCCATTGAATAAGCTTCAGAGAGCTTCTATAATACACAGTCAATTGCCAGTGTCTTCACCCCAGCTCCTGTCAGCAGGGAGAGTTTATTCCCTCAGATGATATAGTGTGGTATTATCCTGATGAAACACCACTGAGAACTGCCAACTGTAAACTGCAGAGCAGTTACTCATGACAAATGACAAGGGAATACACCTGGATCCCAGTGACAATTTTTTACTTGGCACAACATTCAGGAGGAGTTTGAGCTGTAAAGTGACAGATTAAGATCCAACCTGATTGCACCTGTAAACGAACCAATATTTTTTTCTCTTTTTTTTTTTTCTTAATATAAATATAGATCAGGCAAAATTCCAGCTTCTCTCTTTATATCAGAAATTTTCTTTGTCATCCCTGTACAGAAATCCCACGTGATAAGTGATAGTCTATGAGCAAAAGCTGAAAATGTGTGAGTTTGCCTCTGGCAAGTGGCAGTAGCTTTAGAAAACTCCAGGTAGAAATACCATGGGGTTTTATTTATCATTGCACTGTTGCTTGTGCCAAGTCACCCAGAGAAACCAAGTGAGGCTTCTGAAAGCTTCTAATGAGAAAGTGAGAATGTGAGGGGAAAAACCCAAATAAAAAACAACACAAAAAACATTTTTCCCAAACTGAATCTACTGCCATGAGAATAAGAACATAATCAGGAATACAAAGTGATGAAAGTGAGAAGATCAAAACAGGGGTGGAGACATTCAAACTTTTGTAATTATGGTGGATGTGGCACTGAAAAATCAATGGTTGGATTTAATGAGGTCATTTGCAAGCCACATGATTCTATGAGTCCATAAAGAAGTTCCAAAGGTGAGATGGTTTGACCATGAATGCAGTTGTTCCACCTTCCTTAAGCCTCAGGTCAAGAAGGTATCAACTGTTCTTCAAGTATAAATTTTATGTTCCAAGATTTCACCCAATTAACTCATTGAACCCAATTGTCTGTGTGCCATCCAACTTCCAAAAAGACATACAATATTTTAGAAGGAAATATCAACAGGGAGAAAGAGACCTTATAATTTATCATGTCAGCCATTCCCATCTCTTACTTCCACCTGAGAAAAATATATTGTGAGTTATTTTCCCTTGATCACATCAAGCTTGACCAAATCTGTGCTGTGACCACCAGAGTACTTGGGGAAAAAAGCAGATAATTCAGTTTTGAATGATTGCAAACCTGCCATTCTTCAGTCCAGATGCAATCAATTGTGTCATCTCCACCTTGTAATTAGAAATTTGTGGACACAGTTGGGATTGGCTGTGCAGCTCCTACCCAAACCACCCTCACTTTGACATATGGTGCTGCTCAATTTATCCTCATTAGCTGTAGGTAGTTTTTCACAACCTCGTTTACATCTCTCTTATAGAAGTGAGCCTTGGTTAAGAAGTTTAGACCAGAACCTGCACTTTTCCAACACTTAGTGATGCTGGGCTTGAATGTTCCAAATCCAAATCCACTTGTGGCTATGATATATGTACAAGAAAGAAGTCCTAGAGGACTGAAATTTGCTCTCTCTTTGCAAATTGCTGCAAAAACTGTAGATAAATAGCCATCTTTATTATTACTATTATTATTAGCCATCAAAGTATATCCAAGCTCTTTTCAGTGGCAGGAGGAACCTGCTGGGAATCCAGACCTTCATCTTTACAGAAATGTTTTCCTTTCAGTGTAGTTTGTGTTCTTTGCAGGATATATGTTTTTTTTTTTTGGAGCACACCTTGCATGTGTTGCTGTTCCAGATACCACAGACACGTGGTAAGAGCTTCCACTAAGCTCCATCCCACACCCAGTCAATCACACCAGAGTGTGTCCTGTGTCACTATTTGTGTTACTCCAGCTATATAAGACCTTCTTATGAGTTCACCTCAAGTAGCTTTATTGTGAGATTAATTAAAACTGTACCATGCTGGTAAATGTCTTGGGCTGTAAGTGTCAGACCTTCTAATTAATACAGAAAGAAACTACAAAAAAACAAAGGAGCTGCAACTGAAAGGAAAACCACCTACGGGTCGTCTGCTGAAAAGAGAAAGAACATCAAGCAAATAAGGCACATCTGAGGTCTTATTTTCCTTTTTGGAACATAAACTGTAATTAATTCAGCTCAGCTTGCCAAGCTGAAAGTTTTGAGGACTGTGGCCCTCCAGGGAACAGGCAGCTTTTTGTGCTGCCTCTAAAATAAAAGGCAAGTCCACACAGCCCCCCAGTTACAGAGCCTCGACATTATTCACCGTGATGAAGGGACCAGATAGTGATGAAGGTTGAAATTTTCCTGGTAAAACAGGCTGTGATAACTCCTTCCACTTCTTCTCTATCTTTGGAAAGTCTGATAAACTTTTCAAGGTTATTTCCCAACCTTCATGAAGGTCTCTGCTGCTGTTTTTTTACTGGGATGGAACTTGGATTCAACATTATGCAGCAAATATCATAATTTCCTACAATACCCTGAGTTGGAAGGGACCCACAAGGATCACTGAGTCCAACTCCTGGCCCTGCAAAGGCCAATCCCAAGGATCCCACCATATGCCTGAGAGTCTTGTCCAAATATAACCAGCGTTTCATCAGACAGAGGATTAACAGAAGCAAAGTGTCCTTCATTTTGGGGCACCATGAGCCAGAGTAATTTAAATTCTGAAAGTGGTTCTGGCTTAACTGATATTTTGGCCTCACTGTGCCAGAGCAATATGTGGTTGTTAGAGAGACAGCTGTTGTTCTAAGAGCTTATATTCCACATAATAGGAAAATATATGATATTAGGAAAAGGTTCTTCCCCCAGAGGGTGGCTGGGCACTGAACAGGCTCCCCAGGGAATGGTCATGGCCCCAAAGCTGCCAGAGCTCAAGGACTGTTTGGACAACACTCTTAGGGACAGGGTGGGATTGTTGGAGTGTCCTGCAGGGCAGGAGGTGGACTTTGATGATCCTTGAGTGTCCTTCCATCTCAGGATATTCTGTGATTCTACATGTGATGAAGCACATGCCCTCATTTTATCAATAAGAGTTGAAGATGACAGTGAGGTCTCAGGCAGCTGAAGTAGGAGCTACCTACACATCTTTGAAGATGTGAGCTTATGACATCTAAATTCATGCAAGAAGTTCAGGGCAAACCTGATTATTGAACACTAAGCCATTAAGTACAACATATTGAGACTTTGGGTTCACTGAAATATGGAAGATATGAAAGTGAGGTTCCTATAGATGCCTGTTCACAAACCTGAGGGACATCTAGGAGCTGCTACACTTCCAAAACTGTGCACAGCAGACCAGAGGGACAGATGATCTCTGGTCATCTCCTAGGCTGGAATTTCTAGAGCAGACAGTGCTCCATTGAAGGTTGTGAAAGACCCAGGAGCTTCACCATCAGCATCTTAAACAGGGGAGACTTAAAGGTCAGGACCTGCCTCCCCCAGGCATCTTCAATATCTAGATTGCTCCTGACTCACAGTCAGGGAGGAGAGACACTGGAACTGGTTGGTTGCCCAGGAAAACTATGGAAGTTCCACCCCTGGAAGTGTCCAAGGCCAGGTTGGATGGGGCTTGGAGAAACCTGGGATAGTGGAAGGTGTCCCTGCCCATGGCAGGAGGTTGGAAGTGGATGGGCTTTAAGGTCCCTTCCAACTCAAACCTTTCCATCATTCTATCACTTATCCCATCCAGAGTGAGATGTAATTCCAGAGCCATGGTTGGACAAGGCATAAGTGAAAGCAATGTCCTTCTCAAGGGCAGAAAGAAAACAATGAGCAGGTCCAGCTACCGTTGCTGCAGCAGGATTTGAAGAGATATTTCACTTCACCAACACATCCATTCACTGTTTTATGAAGAAATCATTCATGAGTTTCTGGCTCATAAAAATATCTTTAAAAATCTGGCAAAATCCACAAACTTCTGCACAGTTCAGAGTTCACCTGTTACTTCAGGGCTTTTCTCACCACACCTCTCCTCTGATCCAGCCTAAATTCCAAACTGCAGCTTCTCCAGCTCCCAGCCTCCCTTTTCCCTCCATTTGTAGTATGAATTAGAGAAAGTAATTCAAAACAAAATGATTGAGTTTTTGGATCTGATAGACAGTAACAGCTAATCCTGTTAGAAATTTGGCTCCTACTTCTGCCATTATATATTCACAAAAGCTCCTGCTATGTTCTCAGTCATGATTTTCTGGCTCCTATTTTTGACTTTTTTATTTCAATATACATTACTTCTTTTTCCCCTTAAACTGCCAACATTCTGGTCAAAATGTGAATCATTGCTCAATCTCTGCTGTTATAATTGGATGTTAATAGAGTGGCAGGATTTATTCAGTCTGATGGACTAAGTTAATTTAAATGTACAAAAAGGCATCTTAAGTAGCCAATTTCCTTCCCAACAGTCAAAAGATACATTTCCAAAACACTGAACAGTGACTCAGTCAAGCCATGTGGGGTTCTGTGAGTGCTGCTATCTTTCAAGACTCAGCCAGCCCCAAAAAACTGCAAAAAGATTAAGAGTGGAGCTTATTTAATTTCAAAGCCCTGAATAGAGTGTTCATGATAATACAGTTTATTAAATAGAGCAAGGCAAAAAACACCTGATGGTGGAACCATTTCTGCACCCTTAACAGAGTCAGTGAGGATATTCAATTATTTGTCTGGCATTCTAGGATGCCAATTTTATTTTGACCTGAATTATGGTCAAAGGGATGTAGAATTCCTGTGTCATGTTTGATATTCTGTGCCTTACAATCTGACCTACAAACTCAGTTGTTTTCTCACAGAAAAGCAAAGCCCATGACTCACACATGTGTAGATGTAAAACTGGTGGGAGAGGAGATGTTCCTGTGGAGATGGAGATGAGGATCTGGGTTTCTCCCAACCTGCCACTCCAGCATGATAAGTAAATAACTTCCCAGTCCCACTGGGACAGGGAATGTCACTTCTCATCAGATACCCCCAAGCTCTGCCTCTTCATCAGAGCACTCTTCCCAGTAAATCCATGCTTACATACTTGGGGGCTTTAATTAAGAGTGTTAATTGGAAGCAGCAGTAGCTGTCAAGGACAAATGACACAATAATTAAAGTGGGGGTCACTGTCCTGCTGCGTGGCAGGATAAATTACCTGTTCAGATATATTTGTTCACCAAGGCCTCCCTCCCTGCTCCTCCTCCTCTTCTCACCTCTGCCCTGAGCTGTCCTGCACATCTTTGGTGGGAGATGACTTTGGTATTGCCAGAGCAAATTCCCAGCACTGCAGCAGAGGTAAAGCAAGAAGAGGAATAGAAAGATTTGATGCCACAATTTCTGTGGTAGCAGAAAAGCTGGGAGATGGCAGTTCCCATCAGATGCTCTCACAGTGATGATATTGCTACTGGTGCTCCTACAGCAGTGAAATTCTCTTTGCACACCTTGCAGTGCAGTTCTCCTCTTCATTCCTCCCTTGGCAGGACCCCGTTTTCCAGCTGATTGAGAAAAGCAAAATCAGGTTTTCTATGTAGACCATTTCTGATCCAGTCTTGGAGCTTGTGGGGAACAGCTCTGTCATGGCAGGTGTGAAAAGTGAGGGCTTTGCCTTCTCACCAAACTCTGTCTGCAATATCAGAGTCTAATTCTAAGCCAGACCTTTTGCAGGGCAGTATTTGTCTACTCTGTGTTTTAGATGTCAACCAGGGATGTGACAAATCACACCCTGGATGTGCCTGTGTCTTATCCACTGAATATAAAGGAGTTTAGACAGCCAGGTCAGATGGAAACATTTCTAATATATACCAAAATCACTGGAGGAGGTGAATCTCACATCAATGCCACACTTAACTTTCTGCTCTTCCTCAAATTTTGCCACTGACAACAATCCCCAAACATGTTAAGGCCTCCCCTCTTCCTAGTTACAGCACCAGAATAACCACTCACAATAAAAAATGATTTTTATTTGATGTCTGGGAGAGTGGTGGAGGAAACCCACCATGTTACACAGCTAGAAAACCATTCCAGAACTCAAAAGACCTTGTGTGATGACATGGGTTGTGTTTGAACAAGTGCCTTTCACCATCTGCTCTGTGGATACAGCCCTCACACCAAGCTCAGCCCTGCTCTGTTCTGCCTTTATTTACAAAGGAACAGACACTCAGATGACAAAGATTATCTCTGCCCTTTTCTTGAAGCCTTGGCAGCTTTACAAGTTGCCCCTCCACAAAAGCACAACTGTGTTGTCCTTTCTTCGAAGAATTCTACCACCCCATAGTGACTCTCCCCCAAAAACATCAACATGGAGGAGGAGCAAGGGACCCACCATCCTGCTGGGAGTCTGGAAAGTGAAGAGTGTCTTTCACACCCTCAGATGTTTCAGAGTTGAATCTCACTCAGCTTTCCTCTGAATTCATTCTTGTTCTTCCCCTACCAAGAAAGCAAAACTGTTCCTCAGCTGGAATAACCAACAGTGCATCCCACTGGCACAAGGCAGGAAAATTATCAGGGATCCTTTGTAAAAATCACAATATACCAACTCAGAGGTGTGGAGGGAGATTCAGGTTATTTTACCCAAACCTGATGAAATCAGCAACCTTCTCACCCACCCTGCAAACCATCAGCTCTGGCCAACCTCCTCTCCTTGTAATATTAAATCCAACATTTCTCCCTGCTGGCTCCAGGTACCTTTAGATCCCCCCTGCCTTGTTTACACTAAATCTTTATCCCCTGGTCAAGCATTTTAGTCTGTAAACTGCAAAACAAATGAGGTTTGGCTCCACATTTGTGTGTTCAAAAGCCTTCAAAACAAGAGCCTCATGTCACAATTAATGCAGGGGCAGGCCAGGCCTAATGAGAGCCAGTGCCTGTGGCCACTGAAGCGTGGCTGCTGAGCAAGGGAAGGGTTGTTACCCAGGCTCTAGAAAGGCTATATATAGATTTAATTAGGATTTCTAAAGGAATTGATGTCACTGCAATGGGCTTTCTCAAAGTGCAGCATCCCTTGAAGGCTCCTGGTGGAGGCGTCAGCAGTTAAAATACAGAGGGAGAAAAGTTAATAGTTGTTTCTACTGGTGATGGCTACTTTCCAGGTCATATTGTTCCATCATATTGGCAGATGTTCCCATCATGGAATCAGAGTAAGGCTTGGGCTGGATGGGGTCTTAAAGATCATCTAGTTGCAACAAGGAATTCTTAACCTCAGTTGTCAAGGAGCATCTTCCTGCAGATTCATTCTCCTCAGGTATCCTATTGTGCTTCCTTGTCCATTCCCATCAATTCAATCCTATCACCACTACAAATTCCAGCTTTGCAC